>JASDQU011402146.1:44413-56177 GCA_032191745.1 Picea mariana
ATGATGTACAACTTCTACCAAAATTCCAACCTTTGGAAGGTTAGAATCATCATGCCACCCTGCAAATCTCTGAATCATGTGATGAAAATCACATATGCAATCCTCATGCTATATGAGGGATAACAGGTATCAGAGCCCAGCTACAGCATTAAGAAAATATGGGCAGATATGGTAAAAATTCACTATTGGTGTGGCAAAGAAGTTCTGCAATTGTTCGAACAAACGGTAGAGGCAAGCATTAACCCAAATCAATGTTAATATTATGGTAGCTGTGGGAGGTATCTTCTTCATGTTTTTCTTTTACTTTTGGGTCCATGGAGTTTCTTATAGATTCCATGCCCTAGAGATTCCACTTCTACCTTTCATAATAGGATCACGGATCTGGATGGACAACTAGGAATACTTTAAGGATTTTCTTTGAAGAGGTCTTCTTCTGTAGTTGAGCTGAACACGTACTGTCTTTCATGGCTGCTACCATGGATATATACTTTTCATCATTTTCAATGGATCATAGGATTATCTCCCTCCTAATCCTTGCTTTATGTAAGAGTGCATATAATTGGCTCCCTCTGTCTGATAGAGTTCATACTTTCATCTGCATCCTTATTGTCTTCTACAATATATAATTGGCTCTCTCTATCTAACAGTGTCCACCCTTCCATCTTAGTTGTCGTCATAAATCTTTCTCCAATTTATCTTGATGTCTGACTTCTAAGTCTCTTCAAGATTGATTCTGATTTCGGCTTATCTTGTAATATCTTTCACACGATATATTTCATTCTTTCATGTGTAATATCTAGTGATATTCATTCTTCTCTTATTGTTCTTCCATAGGTATAGTTCTTCTTGGAACACATTATCTTCCAAGAGATAGATATACAAGATATGTACAAAGACGATGCAAGCAAGATATGTACAAGAAAATAAGAAGAGTGTTGTTACCTTTTAGTAGAAGAAGTCTCTTCCATCCTGCTTAGTCTTCTTAGTAGGTTCCTTTTCTTCAGAAATCGATGCTTTGTGTTTCTTCTTCCTTTTCTTTAGCTCGTGACACTAATTCTTGTAGAGACCGTACTTCTGACAATTGAAGCATTGCATTTCTGAGATTGCTTTCTTTAGCAGTATTTTCTGACCTGTAATCATTTCAAGAATCTATCTTCTGGCATTTCAAGTTGTACTATGCAACTTGATAGGTATTTTGATGATGATGAACTTGATACAACTTCCATGCCAACAACTAATACAGATGGAGAAATTCCAAAGGAGGGTTTGGTCACTTATGTCAACTTACAGGATATGGACTCTATTATCAAGCTTTGTAAGGAAGGTAGAATGCAAGATGCTTTGATGTTTTATGATGAAATGATTAAAAAGGGGTTAGTGCCAAACTTTAAGACTTATAGTGTCCTCATTAGTTCACTTGGCACAAATGATAAGCTGCAAGAAGCAAACAAGCTAATGAAAGAAATGTTAGTACTACTTAGCCATATCACTTGAGGGAGAACACTATAAATGGTGGATAATTTCTGAGGTATGGTAAAAATTTAACTACTTCAAAGACAAGAACAATTGGAGAGGATTCAGAATCTATTCCAGTCAGCATTTTTGTCAAGCAGCCCTCAATTTTTGTTCATTTTTTAGGAATACAGGTTTAGGTTTTATCGGGTTGAGATCTTCTGCTCTTAACTAAGAGAATGATGGAAGAGGGCAAGGCTCTTCCACAGATTATTTGTGTGACATCAGAGATTGCTTTCCCTACCTTGTTTATTGATCAACAATTTTTTCTTTTTGAAAGTGGTGGGATGTTGATGACAGTCAATTGATGTCTTCTCAAGAGAAATGATCTCTTAACTCGACAATTTGATTATATATGTTTAAATTGGAACTTATTATACACAAGGCTCTGTCTTAAAGTCAGGAAAGTTGCAGAGATATTGTCAACCAACCAGCCCCACTTTCACTGTCTGAATAATTGGTTTTGTCAAAAAGAAGCCTTTTCCTAGTGCTTTAGAAAGAGTATTCAAAATTTTAAGGATTGAGGTATGTCCTTACTTCATGGTGAAAAATTGACTTACCTGATGAATAGTATTGCAATCTTGAGAGCTATATTTTATTGTTGATTAATAGACAAATTGAGCATTGTGTTTAATACTCTTGTATCTTTAAAACCAAAGGACAGTAGCATCCTAAATGAGGTAGAGATGAACTATCACTATTATAGAGGAGTTTGTCTTAAATAAAGTGAAACATGGCGACTTCCCTTGTGCTTAATACTATTGTATATTTAAAACTAAAGGACATTAGCATCCTAAATGAGCTAGAGATGAACTTATCTTTAAAACTAAAGGACATTAGCATCCTAAATGAGATAGAGATGAACTATCACTATTACAGAGGAGTTTGTCTTAAATAAAGTGAAATAGGGAAACTTCCCAGAATTGAGCAATTTTGTTACCTAAACTTAAGAACAATTTAGCCTGTATTAGTAAACACCTACAAGAAGATAAAAATGCACATAGATAAAGGTCACAAATGAAGATGTACTGGATAGTGGGACTGGGAACATATCAATTTCTTAACATTTTTTGAGCTCATCTCAAATTGGGTCCACTATATTTTGGTTGATGCACAACAAAATAGCACCATGTGTGCTTCTTTATCTCTGGGAGTGTGGAAATAAAATCTTTCACATGATCTAAAGTGCATGAGATATCATTTTATAGATTTAGGGCCATCATACCCTCAATGAGATCTGTTACCCGATCTTACCTAGGGGTAACTAGAGGAGTAGTAGAGATGCTGAGGTTCTCATGCCCTCTATGGTGAGCAAATGTCCCCATGTCGGAGCCAGATCATGATGTTACCCCCTCTCACCTAGGGGTAACTAGAGGAGATCATTATTCATGATCCACATTGCAGACAGTGGTCCCAAAGATGATGAACCACATTCTCCACATATAGTAGCCCCTCAAATGCCTCCCCCTCATCATTTCTTAGCTCATTCACTTGATCACCAAGCTCATTGGATGATGGTGGTCCAATACATGAGGTACATTAGCCATTGTTTCATACAAAGTGTTACATTTCATGTATTGGACATTTAGGTAAGGATCATGGGTTGAATTCAGATAATGAATCATGATGCTTGGAAGTTATGCTTTTTTCCTTGTTTCACCTTAATGGCCATCATATGTACTCTAGTCAAGTGTTGTCACTCTTCGAGAAAAGAGGTACTACTGAGAGGCCTTGACAGGGGTAACATACCCGTACTTTTTCCATACTTAACACTTTCCATCTATATTCCTCCTGTTGAAGAAGTCGACCAGAAGAAATAATATATACTGAACTGATAGATACCCAGAATGAGAAGTCATCCCAGGTAGTTAGCCAGAATTAGTATAAATACAGGAGGCCAGTCTTCATTCAGAAAGACATTCTCAGAATTGCAGAGCAACACTTGTCCACACTGCAGTTGCCCAGTTTGTGCACAGGTTTGGAGGAGAGCTGCCATTGTAGCTGCTGCAACTAGCAGATTCCGTTTGGCTTGGACTATCTCTTGGTTATGGTTTGGACTATCTGATCAGTTCTTGTTTGGTGTGCTATCCTTGGGGAAAGGTGCGCTACCCTTGTTTGGCTATCGAGCCTAGGTTTTCTTCCAGAGTGATTTTCTCTCAAGGTTAAGGTGCTCAGAGGGTGGCTTCTCCCTTAAAGCCTATTAGTACTTACACCAATTCTCTGCTGGTCTCTTCCAAGATGAAATAGCCAAATTAAAAATGAAAAAGTGAGCATGAAACTAGGGTTTATAGGTACAAAAGGGGCAACACCCACAACACTTAGTTGTTTTAGGGTTTCTTTTTGGGCCCATCCTAAATGAAACCTTAGTGGGGAATTTTAATAATTAATTTGTGCTAAAATCAACACCTACATACCCAAAATTGGGTTACATCACCAAAATCACCCAAAGTAAGGTGAGGTATGGGAAGGTGTTGCAGGTTAGGGAAGGGTACAACATGGAATGGGTATAGGTACCTTTTTGATATGTCTGTACATCCATGGTTATGGGTATGAAGAATCCATCCCCTAGGTATGTGTACCCACTCTACATTGTTCTTAGATTATTTTAAGATCACATTTATTGAATGAACTCCCATGGTAATGGGTAGGGACTTAAGCTATAGGCTATATGAAGATGAATTTTTGCAATAGCAATGAAAGGGTTGAAGTAATATTTGTGTCACCCACAATGGAGACATAAACCATAGGAACCAACATCTAACTTAGATGAATTGCATACTCTAGCTGAAGTAGCCAATATAATTTTTTCCACCAAATTGCTATGTTTTAGACTTTTTGTAATAACACTTGAGAGGGAAAACATCAACAACTCATAGTTGCCAAGTTGCATATGATCATCTCAGTTACTTAACATTACTGCAGCTAAACATGAAGTAAGCAAGTGCTTCGGTTATAGTATGTCATATGTGAAAAAAGATGTAAACCTTGCTTCCTAAATTTACAAGTGACATGCTACACACCATCGTTGAATAATGTAAATATATCTTACATATAGTTATTTATGGGGCATCTTCCGTGGATGGGATGTTACTGTGTGTCCATTCATGAATTCTTTGTTACCTTTTTTTCAGGGTCAGTTTTGTCACCATTTTGTGAAATTTGAAAGAACAAGGTTACCATGGGTGATGTTAGCAAAGTTGGTAGAAGTGTTGGTGGGTTGTTGCAAAGCGAGTGTCCTATTTATGCATTTAACTAAAATACATGAGAAAGAATATGTTAAAACTTATCAGGTGTATACATGTTTAAAAGGTATTGAAACCCTTTATCAATATGATTAATTAGACCTACTAAACCCCTATGTTTTTTTTCCTAACATTTATGAGTATGTTATCTCCTGCATTTTGTAAACATTTTAGCTCTAGGACTATTCTAGCCACGTTGTTTAGTGGCCACTTATTTTAATGTCTAGTCCCATTGACCTATCATTTGGTCATTTGTGGACTATTAATAAAATTATCCCGTATGAGTAGTTGTTTTTCTTATGGGTTGGGAAACATGAATCTTTCTTTATTATAGTTATTTATGGCTATATGGGTCAACATTATTTCAATTGTTTTCCATCTCCAACATTAATTCTTGTTTTCTTAATTTTATTTCGGACCCCTAGCAGACAAATGGATTATTTTTCATTATTTTTTCCTGATGTTTTCATTTGCAAATGGAATTGATGTTGTTGAACATGCATGGGAAAGACTTTGCAAGTGTTTGGGACAAGATTTCCTTACATGAATGTGGTGACACCTTCACTTCTTCAATCTTCCCAGTTGAAGCCAGATGTGACCATCACTTCTACAGACTTAGATAATGATATTGATGAATCAAMTGATGAAAGGCAAGATAYGGTGTCGAGTTTTGTGGCTCTCCTTATTCACTTCCTTAATTAGGAAGACATAACTACTACTAGTTTGCCCATATTGTACATATGAGAGAAACTATTTAAGGTCATGATAGTTAATTTGATAGTGCAATAAAACATTTTAATTGCTTGGGTAGACACATGCTTTTATTAATTTTTTCATAAGATGAAAAAATTACATGCCATCAAACTTATGTTCTCTTTTGCTAATTCTATGTTAGTGCAGTTCAAATGTTTTCCTGATCCTGATTATTATGATGTTGTATAGATATTCACTGGATATATGGAACTACTATTGGTTCCATTATCTTCATCATATTTAACTTGGTCCATTGTATCCCTTCTTCTATAAAAAGTGCATCGATTATGTTCCTATGCATATATGTGGTTTGATGTAGGGCTATGCACTTAAATGCTTATGTATGATATCTTTAATGAAATTTGTTTTTGTGGTTAGCTCAGTCCAACATATTCCTTTTTCAGTGTAAATTTGTTGTTTGGATTCCTAGGTTTATTATGGCCAAATGTATAACATTGCACTTCCATTCAAATATCTAGTTCTTTTACTTTAATCTAAAGAGGAAATATTTCATATCCTACAAATTCTCTCATATTACCCTTTAATAGAAGTAGAAGATATGTGAAAGTACATTAATATTGTCTTTTCTTATGTGGTTAGCTGAGTCTAACATGTTACTTTTTTAGTACAAATTGGTTGCTTGTGTTCTTAGGTTTTATTATGGCTAAATTTATAACATTGCACTTCAATCCAAATAATTAGTGCTCTTACCTTGATTCAAAGAAGAAATCATTCATATCCAACATTTTTCTCATATCAACCTTTAATATAAGTAGAGGATATGTGAAAATACATTAATATACTCTCTTTTCTTGATTAATTAGTGTGGAGACAATTACTCTTGGGGATAAAAAAATTGGAATCAAGACAACTATTTTGGAGAAGGTTACAACTTGCAACATGCTATGCTACTATGTTGATGAGTTAAAGAAAGGMTTCTATMCATRSATTGATCAAGTCAGTTATGGTGCTASWCTTTGAATTCAAKCTTTTTGKTAGTTKTTTCTMGTGATAGGTCAAGAHATTTGCTAGTAGATKCATGTGTTTATTATAGTCATAATTCAAGATGTTGAATAAAAGTTGCACCTACACTAGTTCCTCTTAAATTTTACTTCTATGAATAAGTTCAAAAGGATATTGTTTCAGGTACCAATTGATATTTCAGTTTCTTGTAGTGGCTTATTTCTTACACATTTCTCTTACGTGTTGATGCTCAAAACCATATAGATCAAGCACAAACTATCGATCTCTCTCAAGGGATAAACAAGAGGCTAAGTGAGATAGGTACCCATGTTTAGAGCCTTCAATGGTTCCCAACTTCCCTTGTGTATTCTTCACAAAGATTAATAACATGGGAGTGAGAAAGAGAAAGGATATATAAACTATAAAATATTCAATGAGCTTTTCCTTTCAGGTTATATTATTTTTATGAATTTTATAAGAAAATAGGAAAATGGCCCTTAAAAATAAATTTAAATGTAAATGAAATCCTGAAGTCTTATGTCACATGTGGGAATCATGCCAGTTCTTTATGTGGCCCTCCAAGTGTGTAATAATTTGGACTTAGTAGGCATCACGCCACTTCTTTATTTATTGTAGTACAATTTTGTACAATTTTCCTTCTCAAATTGTGTTGTATTTAAGGTTTTTGTTTCACTTCTTCAACTTTTATCCATGTGCCATAATTATGACTATTTTGTTTATATATTTGGTAATTCAAGGAAATATTTTTTTATTTCCTTTCACTTTGTGGCATGAATTAAACATCTTCACCTTTTAGGATCTACTATGTTTATTTTATATTTTCTTTGAAAAGATTTATTGGTTATTTAGGAAGGGAAATGAGCTCTACTTAGCTAAGTGAAGAGAAAAATGGTCTATGCACCAGGTTCTTATGTGTTCATCATAGGAGACCTATTAGAATAAGACATACATTCCTCTAATGAAATTACACTTTTGATGCCAAGACTAAAAGAGCATTACCTGTAGTCAGTGAAGGATGAGAGAATTTTTATTGCACTATCATTCTTGAAGCTAAAGTTGAAGAACAAATTGATAATCAAACTTGAAAAAAAAACATTACATAGTTTCTGCTAATAATTCACATGTTATGGAGAGTTTCATGTAACTAAGAAAAATGTATGCTTATTGGTGCTTGTATCACATGGAAAAAATAGCTTTCTATATAATTCATGATCATTTATTTCTTCATTACTTTTCTACAAATCAATTTTGGGAGTCGACATGTAGTAGGTTCCAAGTGATAGACATTGCATGTGATACCCTTAATGGGCTTAAAACAAGTGATAGGACTTTGACTATGCACCATGATATTTCCAGGTATAAATATACACAATGGCATAATAGCCCTTACTTAATCTACATCTCTTATTGTCCATGCTTAATTATGGAAGTCTAATTGAGACTATTTATTTTTCTAAGGCTTAATCTATGCCAAACATTTATTACAAAGTTAAGTGCCCCTTTACTTTTTTATAAGACAATTAAAATATAAGGGATAAAAGAGCTCTATCTTCCTTGGAAAGGGGTCATTTTTTAGTACAAGTGGGTGATTAGAGAGGAAGTCATGCATGGAATGTGACTTATCAATATTCTTATACATTGGAGTTATTGATGGGTAGAATTATGTGCACTCCTATTTAAGAACATCCTATGATGAACGTGTTTGAAGGGTACTTTCATAATTGATGAATCAATAATAAAGAATCCATAATAGAAGTGGTAGAGAAAATAATAATATATCCTGAGCTTGACAAAAGTGGTGGTCGGGATCAACACATGAACTTTGTGGTGAAATATCATCAAAATTGATAGAGGGATATGCAAGAGTGTATAGTGAGAACCTTGACAAACATAAACCCTCATGCTTGCATCATTGTCTAGAGGATGGAAAAATTATGTTTCTTTTTCCAAATATGTAAAATGAGTATATTACAATTTAATGAAAACATTTTTCTATTATTTTATATGGTTTTATATTTTATCAAAAAATTCACCAAGACTTTACAAGGTTTTATAATTCAGTGAAAGATTCGCCAAGATTTTACAAGAGTTTGTAATTTAGTGAAAGATTCGCCAAGATTTTACAAGATTATATAATTGACTAAAAGATTCGCCAAAAAATTATATATGCATACTAAATTATTGATAAAATAGCCTTCAGTTTTTCCTATGTATCATGAGAATTCGCCCATTTATTATACATATAAATTTAGGGGGGGGTTCTTAAAATCACCCCTGCCATAGAGTAGGGGGTGTGTTTATGTATGGCAAGGTATCCATGAGAGGGTAGTTTATGCATCGAAATGTTATACCTGGGGGGTTTGGGTGGGTTATGAAAAGATTAGAGTCATGTCACCATTATTATGACTATGGTCAATAGTGTCAGAATCTACATTGAATGTTGCACAAGTCACACCTAAGCTAGTCATGTTGCATTTATTTTACTAAAATCCAATACTAAATGAATGGTACTTGTATTGCATTCATGACCATATCTAAGTAGGATTTGTCAAGGATTTAGGTTGGATAGCTAAGATAAGGTAGATATTGATGTTTAGGATGGTGTATGCTTTGAGTGACATCAATACTAGAAAAATAAGTTAAAAAATGAATTTCTCATTTGGATTTTGGCAAGAATTCATATCATTTGAATGCATAAGTTTGGAGGGATGCACGTGTTTTGATTGACTTTGGACTAGTTGGAGTTGCAAAATTCTACAAGGAAACCATTAGATGAACTAGGATTTGAGGGTTGTAGGTTGGACATCATAGAGAAACATTCAATGATTAAGTAAGGTTCAAATTAGCAGGATGTAGGCGAGTGGTAAAGGTGTCTTCTAGTATTTATCATTAAGAAGTGTTCAGAGGAAAAGGGGTTGGTGAAATATTTTGCAACCCTTCATGTCATTGTTTAAATCAGGAATCACGAGTCTTCTACACATTCTGTGTTTTGGGTCCTCACCAATGGTATGGAAATGTGTGAGAGTATTTTTCTTTTGGAATCACATTGGTGGGATATGGTTGGATTGCAAATTTTCCACAAATAGAGACAACATACATGTTATCATGGATGCAGAGTATGCTAGCAATTCCTTCTCACCAGGGATTGTGGTGTATTTGGAAGGGGTTTCCTTAAAGGAATATATGAACATGTTCTTGAATATGTCATGCAACACGTAAGGTAAGGATAAATGATATCCTCAATAAGTAACCTATCGGTTGAAAAAGTAGGATAGTTTCTATCTACTAAGGTTCTACAGATTTACTGAGTAGGAGAATGCTGGAAATAGGTAAAGCAAGTCACCAACATATGTGTTGTTGATCTAAAGTTCGATTGGGTTACCTATGTCACCAACAAAATGTTGATGTTTGGACAACATCATGAAGAAATTCTCTTAGATTAATAATTAATAATATAATTATTGATTATTAAATACTATATATAATAAGTAAATGATAATAATAAATAGTTATTTATTATCCAAGGGATGCATGCTTTCATGGATGGTCACGATATGTTTTCTATATATGGAACACTCATCATTGTAATAATATAGCAATTATATCTCATATGAAAAAAAAACATGGTATCAGAGCGAGACTCGCCTTCACTCCTGTAATACCCCTGTTTCCCCTGATTTGTAAATATAACTATAATTGGCCAAGAGACTATGGAAGACTAGATATATGTGAATGTTTGATTTGATGAACCTCTTGTTATAAAAGGTAATGTATGTATTTTTTGTTATTAATAGAAAATGGTTAGTGTTGCATAACTACTAAAAGGGGGGTTTACCAAGATAGACCATGATACTATGAGAGAGATGGTGAGCGGAACCAGAAATGGTTCAGATGACCCCCCACCAAACTAGTACCTTAATGGACTTAATGAATCAGACCTAGAACAATCCTCTGACCCAGAAATGAATTACTAGTTAGATTGGTAGTTGGAAGTGTCCTCCTCAAGCGTTAATGAGGAGATGGGGCATAGTACCCATCTGCAAGACTTCCAGACCTTACCAAGAGCTGGGGATTTAGACCCACACAACCTTGTTGAGGAAGGAAATAAAATAGGTAATTCATGGGTAGATAGAGAGAGAGGATATTTGCGAAGAGAGAAGAGTCGAAAGACTAATCTCGAGAAGAGAAAGGAGTTCTTGCAACTCTCTAGTTCAAGGAAGAATTGGTAAATGAGCTCGTTTTGGGCGCAAGAAGATGTTGGAAAGGTTTTCATTTTCAAGATAATAAATGGGGTTGATGAGTGACTGTGGAGGTACTCGTACATACCTCCTTGCTTGGTACAGAGAAAACTCATTGCCAAGTTCACGTGGAAGGAGGATAGTAACCTCTATTCTTGACTGTCATAGAGTAAGAAGAAAAAGTCTCTCTCAGAGAATCGTGGTCTAGCTCGGGGGTGGCCAGTGGTAAATCCATTCAAGAGTGGTTTTTCCTATGGTTGGGTGGAAACAAACACTCCTTTCAGCATTCGCTTCACGAACTTTAGTTTTCTGATAAGTACTTTCATAATTTGTGTGTTGAAATGAAAATGATGAGTGAATATATTCATATGTTTATGAATGAGTTCTGTATTGAATGATTAAGGTAGAAATGTGTATTGCTTCTCTCTGAACCCATTATTTGAAAGGTCTTTTTCTTTTACTTCATCTGAGAAACTAGAGATCTATGGGATGTAAGCCTACAAGAGTGTCAGGGAAGGGTTTACTAAAATGATTAAGTCTTGTTGACCTGTAGATTCTACCTTCGTGGGAATAATAAGTTCAAAACTTGTAATGTCCCTGACCATCAACCCTCTTGTCGGGTGATGCTACTGCACATAAACATTCTCATACTTATATATTATGCATTTAAATGAAATTAAATGGCTTAACATATTAAACATGCAATTATTGCTAACGTACAAAAATAATTCAATCAACAGTACACATCATCACAACGGAATACAAGATAATATTGCAAGCATCACAGACATACATTTAAAAATTGAATTTAAACACATGCATATACTTATCATTGAAATTGTAGTAACTCCACCAACCATGTGCAGACCTTCCACGAACCTCCCATCCTTAGACGCCATTTCTCATCACACTCAACAGTGGGTCACCCCGGAGCAGGGACTAAGCTCCATGTTCAAGAATAAATTCGTGAGTGCGGACACAGACCAATCTCCACAGATCCACCCGGATCTGGAACAAACCGTGACAGAATACTAC
>JASDQU011402148.1:0-20378 GCA_032191745.1 Picea mariana
ATTTAATTGTGAACGTTGGATGCTTTTATCTCTATTGCTTTATTGAAGAAGTGACCTAAGCCATTTGTCTTTGTTTAAGCCATCATTGACTTCATCAATAATAGCATTTGATCATTTGCTCATATATATTTGAAGATAGTCTCTAATGCTTATGAAGTACTAACCCACTGCAAGCACATATTCTAGTTGTATTTGTCTTGTCTCGCAAATAGGTGCATCATCAGTGGAACATCTCTTGCAGCTTTTGACTATCTCATACTTGGCTGTAATCTGTGAAGGGGAATCATTTACCTTGATCCATTATCCTTTAGCCTTTCTAAAACCCAGATTACATTTGGGACGTCTCCCTTGGACTAGCCCTCCTAAATAGAAAGAGCCCCCCATCGAGGTGACAGTGGGTGGGGAAGCTCCTGTTACGCCGGTTTCAAGCCTTGACTCAAGCTCTTTTAACCTTTCCTACAAACCGTGCGATAACACCTCCCAACAAGAAACAAGAAGGACCTGAAAAAAATGACAAACAAGACCTAGTGAAGAGGATAGGGGGTCTCATCATGAGCCAACCTATTATGTTCATGGGTACCTAACAACATGACATTGCCATCATCTGGTTACCANCGCCAGGGCAGTGACCTTTGGTTGCATGGCCAAGGGAAAGGGGTTCTCATCACGAGCTAGCCTTATCATATCTGTGAAAGTACTTGTGGGTAACACTGTCAGCTCTGGTCACCACGCCAAGGCAGTGTCCTCTGGTTATCCCTTGAATAAAAAGAAAAAGAAGAAGAAAAAGCAAATAAAAGAAAAGAATAAAGGAAAGAAAGGGCTTGGAAAAAAATGCATCCATGACAGGTACAGCTCGCCTTCTACAAAGGCACCCATAGGTAATATCATGCATCCTTGGCTCTCACTCTACCCGTATGTCTGGACATCCCTTAGCCACATCACCTCATTTACATGGCTTGGATGAAACCCCTTGGAAACTTTTCTTTCCTTATGGATACTTGCCCAATAAGGTGTCTTGTCCTTTTTCTCAACCTTGTATTGTAGGTTTTTGTAATGTCTTTGAGCTATTGAATGATATATCAGGGTTTTTATGCATATATTTGATAATATTAATTATGAAATGTGATTAACATTGCTATGATCCCTGTGACTAATGAGCCCATGGAGGGCGTAGTTTTTGATGTGTAGGACCATGCCCGATGGACAGGTACCATTTGGACCGGTACACATGGGGAGATGATTAGTTCGGACCTCCATGGGGCTGAAGATCCCATCAGATGGTTATTGAGACCCCGTCAGAGGGGCAGAGACAGGATATTGTTTGACCGAGGTTTTGCACCGGAGAAGAAGAGGACGTTTCACCAGAGGCACTTTGGCAGAGCCCGGCCTAGGGGGAATGACCCCTTTTCACTGGAACGTTGGCCTTGGAAGGCTCAGAGCATCCCCATTCTTACCATGACGTCATCCAGCTTCAAGGTCATTCTTGGAGGCAGACTGGGCAGCGGTGACACGTGTGGCATGTTGGAGAAGCCCCTAAGGGGCTAAGTTTTGCTCCTGGATGTCTCATTTTCCCTAAAAGGGGCTAGCGCCTCCCTTGAAGGGGATTTTACCTTTATTACAGATCAGTTAGGGTTTTAATTTGACAATTTAATGTAAAAACAATATGATTTTGGTTTTAAGTCTTGTCGGCTAATTTTTATGACCTAAAATTAATTAAAGGTCATTGATACAGTATATATTGAGGAGTTTTATCCTCATTTTGATATAACACAACACTCACTCTCCTAGTGAGATCTGATTTTTGCGCCCTACTTGGGTATTTGTTCTCTTTGAGTGAGACGCACTTGTTGAAGGAAGGCATTTCTTGGCATTTTTGGCATTTCTCTTGAAGGAAGGTTTACAACTAGGGTTTGCAATGCTATTTCATCATGATATGTAAGTGTTTTTTTTGCAAAACTTCTTAATTGAATGGTTGTAGTCTTATATTCTTTCATTTATTATAAACTTTGCTGATTTTAAAACCCTAGGGGATAAACACACAAGTAGGTCATTGTCTCATGTCCCCTAAAAGAGAAATTTTCAGCCATTGAAGAAGGAAGGAAGAGCCTAGCCATTGCCACACTCTTATTGCTTCTTCCCCTTGTGCTAGCCGCACCTTTAAAAGTCAAAAAGGAGGAGACGTCCCAGGCCTAGGTTATCTACACCTAGGGTCGTCCTGCTTCTAGGGTTTGGTGATAAGGCCTTGCCTTAGCAACACTCTCCCTCACCACACTCTCGTGTCTTGATTTATCCTTTATGCTAGCCATTTTTCCAAGTTAAACCTAAGGAAGGAGGAAAGAGCACGAGGCCTTGCTTAAGAAACACCAGAGTGAGCGTCTTTCCCCTAGGGTTTTGTTTCTGGGGCCCTGCCATTGCAGCACTTCAGAACCCTTCCCTCTAGTCCTTAGCCTTTTTCTTTCAACCTTTGCGTCCTCCCTTGATTTGACTCCATCTACCCTTGAGGCACTGATCTTAGGTCTCCAACGTTGAAGTGATAGTGGTCAAACAAACTTCCAAACTCTTATAAATTGAAACCCTAACTAACTACTAACCCTAGTAAGGCTGATGTCATCCTTGGTTATTCCATCTTGACGCAACAAGTTTTCTTCATAGGCAATTAGATGATGTTTTAAAAGCATTTATTGAATAAGGGATTGATTGAATACATTGATTGCTACATCATCTTGACATTTATTGGTGAATTGATATTATTTCCATTTCTGCATTTATGAACATTGATTCCATCAATATCTATTTGTCATAATTGCTTATATATTGATATCAGATAGTTGTATGAAGTACTAACCCTTTGAATCATAGCCTGCATGTATTAGTCTAATGTTTCTTTGTTCTGGGTAGGTGTTCTCATTTGGGCCTACACTTCATTATTGGTTGTTCATCCGGACCATCTGCTGTTGGTGGTGACCTATGAAGAGGGAATTTCACTTTGACCTTTATACCTTAGCCTCTTCAAAACTCCAGGTTACCGGGGATGTCTCCCCTGGGCCTAACCTTCCTAAATAGAAAGAACCTCCCCATCGTGATGACATGAGGTGGTGTAGGTTCTTGTTACGCCAGTTTGGCCTCTATCTTCTAGCCTTTTGACCTAGATACAAACTATGTGATAACATTTTGGCGCCGTTGCCGGGGAACACCGAGTCAATTCTCCTCAAACGACAAATCTTTTCGGTAAGCCTTTCCTCAGAGACTATTTTCTTACAAGCTTATCTAGTGGCTCCACTAGGGTGTTATTCCCCTTTTCTTTGATAGTTTCAAGCAAATTATCTGGCGACTCCACCAATGATAACCCGTAGTGGGCGACAATACTCAAATCCCTCTACTGTGGCCACTATCACCCTGACAAGCTCTGCACCCCCGATTAATCCTCACAAATGGTCTCACCCAGAGAGTTTCAACTGTTTTGACCTAAGTAACATCCAAGGAGGGCTACATGACTTACTTGAGGATGCAAGTTCTTGGCTACCACTTTTCTCAGGAAAAGCTATCCCTCGAAACTCACATTGGACCCAGTTCTGTGATAGTTTTGATTTTCATTTGGTTGGTCAGGAACACCCTGATGTCTTTATGAGGTTCTTTGCAAGTTCCCTTGTAGAGGATGCTAAATTTTGGATTGATAGATGCCCTAAAGGAAGCATAAAAAACCTTGAAGAACTACAAAGGGCCTTTAGAATAAGGTGGTGCGATAGTGAACATTCACAAGATTCTTTTTCCCAATACCTTAGCATTTGCAAAGGATCCTGTGAGAGTGTTAGAGACTTCAGTGATAGGTTCAACCTTCTCCTCAAAAGGGTCCAATCAAAGGTAGGCTCATAGCAAGCTATCCTCGATCATTTTTTGTCCTCCTTGGAAGGAGTCTTACAATTCACCCTCAAGGACTGGTCACCAACAACTTTAGAGGAAGCACAAGACCTAGCTTTTCAGAATGAAAAAAACCTTGAGTTCAAAGACTACATTCATCAGAGGGACCTTTCACAAAATGTTGACCTATGGGATCCTAGTAATAAGCCTATCATGGAACCTGAGCCTCCAAGAATCCTCCAAGTCGAACTTGCTCCCACTAAAAGAAAATGGAGCCTTTCCCATGAAAGCATTACCCCTTCCCAAGAACCCCCTTTGAAGAAGATCCCTCCTAAGAATAAGATTGAAATTGTCCTACCTGAAAACATTGAGAAGAATCCTCCGGAAGATTTCTCTCTTTTTATCCACCCAGTGGGACACCCTTTCTCCAAAATTGGTGAGTTCACATCTTTCTATATCACTCTCCGAGTCAGAGACTCCCTCCTCCATAACTGTCTCATGCACCCAAGTGCCACAACCAACATAATGACAGAAGAAGTTATGTATCAATTAGGTCTGAGCCTCTCACAAACAAATACCAGAGGTGACTTTACAAAAGGAGCCATTAACAACCTCGAGGTGGCCTTTGACTCCTGCCCCAGTGCTCCTTTCTTGATAAATGTGGTCATCGTAAATGCTGTAAATAATTTGGGGATTATTCTTCACAGAGGTCTCATAGAGAATTTAAATGGAAGTATTCATAAACAAGAGTCCAAAGAAACCATCCCTCATCCTGAAGGGGGATTCTTCACCATCTACAATGAGCCTCTCGTTGGCTCCCCGGTTGAAACCTCTGATGAGCCAAGTGACCAACTTTTATGTATCGATAGCGACCTTAATAATTGGTTCGTCCAAGAAGGGAAGTTAGATATGGATGCCATTGAAGAAATTGAAGGAATCTAGACCTTAGAGTTCGATGGATCACACTCAAACTTGGGATCAAGTGCTGGAGTAGTTTTAACAGCCCCTTCTGGTGAAGTCTCTTACCATTCATATAGGCTGGAATTCCGGTGCACCAACAACATTGTTGAGTATGAGGCCTTGATTTTAGGTCTCAATTTAGCAATTGACAAAGGTGTTACACTCCTAGAAGTAAAAGGAGACTCATACCTCATTGTATCGTAAGTTTTGATGAGGTTTGCCACTAAAAATGAAAAGTTGAAAAGGTACCGAGATGTGGCTCAAACCCTTTCAAAATCTTTCAGAAAAGTGTCAATTGAAGCCGTTCCTCGAGAAGAAAACCATGTGGCCGATGCTTTTTCTATCTCTCCTTCTAATTTACAACCATGCGAGGGACCTCTTCACAACCTATGCAGGATGGAGGTTCTTTTTAGGCCTTCTGTTCCCGATAATTTAGAACATTGGTAGGTTTTCGAGGATGATGATCAAATTATCAGATTCATGGAGAACAACAAAGAGTTCACCAATTCACAAGTTTCTTTCCTAGCCGATTCTATGGACCTGGAAGTCATTAACCTGCAAAGCAATACCTTGCCAAAGGGTTGTGTTCCCCTGGAAAACCTTTTTGACAGGCATGATGTTTTTAAAGGAAAAAGGCCCAACAAATAAGCTGAAGAAGCCCTGGAATTCAATATCAGTACAGAAATAGACCCAAGGATAGTCAAAATAGGAAAGGGCACCACCAAGAAAGAAAGGAAGGTAATACTAGCGCTCATCAGAGAGTTCAGAGATACGTTTGCTTGGAACTATGATGATTTGAAAGCTTATAGGGGGGATGTCATCCAACACGCCATACTCTTGATAGAAGGGGCCAAACCATTCCGACAAAAGATGAGGCATATCAACGCGAAGTTGGCAAGACAAATACAAAAAGAGCTCCAAAAAATGGTTGATGCTGGTATCATAGCCACTATTAGGTATTCTTCTTGGATGTCAAACTTGGTGGTTGTTCGAAATAAGACTGGTGACATCTGCCTGTGTGTCGACTTCCGCAACCTCAACCAATTGTCATTAAAGGAAAATTATCCCCTCCTAAACATGGAACATTTACTTCAGCGGGTTATAGGGGCAGGGATGATGTCTATGCTGGATGGGTTCTCAGGGTACAACCAAGTCTTGCTCAAAAGAGAAGACCAACTCAAAACTACATTCACTACGCCTTGGGAAACTTTTATGTACTTAAGGATGCCGTTTGGTCTTATGAACGTTGGTGCTACCTTTCAGAGGGCAATGGATTTTGCCTTCAGAGACCTCATACAAAAAATCATAGAAATTTACCAAGATGACCTTACAGTCGTGTCCAAAGATAGGAAAGACCATCTCTCTCATCTCATAATTGTTTTTGAGTGATGTAGAAAGTATGGTATCTCGTTGAATCCCAAGAAATCTGTCTTTGGGATTGACGAAGGAAAGTTGTTAGGACACGTGGCCTCACAAGGAGGAGTCTCCATTGATCCTGAAAGAATCCAGTCAATAAAGGACATCTGCCCCCCGACCAACAAAAATCTTTGCAATCCTTTCTCGAAAAAATCAACTTCATTTGTAGATTTGTACCAAATTTTGCTAAGAGGATAAAGCCTTTGAGAGCTTTGCTAAAAAAGGATGTTTCTTTCAGATGGGGATATGAGACCAACAAATCCTTTGAATACATAAAAAATTCTATCTCCCAATCCCCCGTCTTGATTAGCCCTGATTTCTCACGGGATTTCATAATATTCTCGTTCACATCCCAGGATACTATTGCAGGTGTCCCGATGCAAAAGGATGTTGATGACTATGAACACCCCATGGCCTTTATGAGAAAGGTCCTGAGAGACTCTGAGTTAAACTACTCCATCACCGAGAAACAAGCCTATGCCTTGGTCAAGTCCCTCAAACACTTCAGGAACTACGTCGGTTACAATAAAATCAAGGCTTATGTCCCGTACCCAGCTATGAAGGACGTCTTATCACAACAAGATTGCATGGGTACTCGAGGAAAGTGGGTTTCCAAAATCCAGGAGTATGAATTAGAAATAAAACCCACCAAAATAATAAAGGGACAAGGTTTAGCCCAAATGCTAACCAAGAGCAACCAAGAAGCCATACAGATGGGTGAGAGTGAGAAAGTAAATGTAATGATCAACGAATTAGAACATGATGAGTGGTATTCTGATATCGTTTACTATCTAAAGAAATTGTCTTGCCCTGATCACTTAGTGGATTACAAAAGAAGGGCTTTGAGATTGAAAGCTATGAAATATTGCTTGACTGAAGATGGACTTGGATGGAGAAATCTCGATGGTGTTATACTTTGATGTGTGAACAAAGAAGAGGCAAAGAAGATACTGGAAGAATTGCACTTTGGATATTGTGGTGGACATTTTGTAGCTCGTACTACTACCCACAAGATTTTAAGGGCTGGTTATTATTGGCCAATGCTTTTTTCAGACACTCACCAACACATTCGATCTTGCCAACCTTGCCAGTACTTCTCCGGCAAACCAAAACTCCTAACACAACCCTTGAAACCGGTAGTAGTAGAGGCACCCTTTCAACAATGGGGTCTGGAATTTGTTGGTGAATTCAAAGACAATTCAAGTAATGGCTACTGATGGATCCTAATGGCTACAGACTATTTCACTAGATGGGTCGAATCTATTCCTACAAAGAAGGCCACCGAGGAAGTAGTCATGAATTTTCTAGAAGACCAAATCATAACTAGGTTCGGTGCCCCTTCCAAGATCACTATGGATAATGCCAAAGCTTTCAACTCTTATGCCCTGGTAGAATTTTGTTTCAAATATGGAAATATCCTATCCCATTCCTCCAACTATTACCCACAAGGAAACGGATTAGCAGAATCAACCAATAAGAACCTCATGAATATTTTGAAGAAGGTTGTTGGAGAGAATAAAAGGTCATGGGATAGAAAAATAAAATATGCAGTATGGGCAGACCAAATAACAACAAAAACTTCCACAGGAAAAACTCCTTTTGAGCTGGTATATGAACTTGAAGCAAAACTTCCTGTGAACCTCCAGATTCCTATCCTTCGTTTTTCTCAACAGTACACCATAGATGCAGAAGCAATCCAAGGAAGGATCAATCACCTAATAGAGCTATATGAGACGAGGAGGAGTGCCTTTGGTCAAATGGCAAGAAATCAAGAAAAGATAAAGAACACCTTTGATCATAAAGCCAAGGAAAGAAACTTCACCAAAGGAGATCTTGTGCTACTGTGGGATAAGAGAAGGGAAAAACCTGGTATGCACAAAAAGTTCGATAGTCTATGGGGAGGTCCTTATAAAATCACGAGTTTTGCAGGTACAAATTCTTTCAACTTAGAGACCATGGAGGGAGAAGTCCTGGAGCTACCAGTGCACGCTTTACATATCAAGCGTTACTACCCACCATAGACCTGAATCCACAGGTAAGTACAGGTAAGTAGGCATTCTTCGTGTATTATACCATTTTCATTTCATGTTAGTTTGCTTCCACATTTTCATATTGATTGTTTTATTTCAGTTTATATATATATATGTCTATATATGTTGGGGTGGAATTATCGCCCAGTTTTTGTTACTGATGCCCCTATCGAGTTGAGTAGGTCTACAGGTTATGCCAAAGATGCTGAGGTTCTCATGCGCTCTACGGTGAGCACATGTCCCTGAGTTGGAGCTAGATGTTATCCCTGATTTCTAGGGATAACTAGGAGATCATGTCTCGAGGCCCATAGGTCCTAGACATGGAGTACCGAGAGCAGGATTGACCTAAGCATGACCTTGGAGGGCCCATCCTTTTCTTCTTTCATCAGATTCGTCTTATCAACATCAACAACATCCATCACCTTTGGCTTGGTCTTGTATCGGAGAAGGCTCTTGCTCCATGAGGTAATTGGTCCAGGTATCATGGTATGTGTCACTTTTGATCATTATAACCTTTAAATGTATGCATCTAATTCCTTTTATCTCCGAAAACTACTTGGATCTTACATTGGCCCACTTGACCATGCTTGGGGAGATTGACTGGGTGTCCTAGCAAGCCTGTACCCATAGTTTTTGGTTTGCCACTGGGGGATTTCTGAAGAGCCATCGTCCGCTCCCATCATATCACCACTTTTCCATCTTATCTCCCGCTCATCTGTCCCATTCCCCTTGTCCGGGCATTAGGATGACTTGTTTGTGGGGTTGCACCTTCTCTCGTGGGAAGAAGGGGCTAAAGGCTCAGAAAGTAAAAGCAGTTGGTAAAAGATAAAAGCCTAGAAATAAAACCTCGAGATGATTCGCCCAGGGATCCATGAGGAGGCAATAAAAGGCCTCCCAACAAGAAACAAGAGGGACCCAAAAAAAATGACAAACAAGACCTAGTCAAGAGGATAGGGGGTCTCATCACGAGCCAACCTATTATGTTCATGGGTACCTAACAACATGAAATTGCCACCATTTGGTTACCACACCAGGGTAGTGACCTTTGGTTGCATGGCCAAGGGAAAGGGGGTCTCATCACGAGCCAGCCTTATCATATCTGTGAAAATACTTGCAGGTAACACTATCAGCTCTGGTCACCACGCCAAGGCAGTGTCCTCTGGTTAGCCCTTGAATAAAAATAAAAAGAAGAAGAAAAAGAAAATAAAAGAAAAGAATAAAGGCAAGAAAGGGCTTGGAAAAAATTGCATCCATGGCAGGTACAACTTGCCTTCTACAAAGACACCCACAGGTAATATCATGCATCCTCGGCTCTCACTCTACCCGTATGTCTGGACATCCCTTAGCCACTTCACCTCATTTACATAGCTTGGATGAAACCCCTTGGAAACTTTCCTTTCCTTATGGATACTTGCCCAATAGGGTGTCTTATCCTTTTTCTCAATCTTGTATTGTAGGTTTTTGTAATGTCTTTGAGCTATTGAATGATATATCAGGGTTTTTATGCATATATTTGATAATATTAATGATGAAATGTGATTAACATTTCTATGATCCTTGTGACTAATGAGCCCATGGAGGGCATATTTTTTGATGTGCAGGACCATGCCCGACGGATAGGTACCATTTGGACCGGTACACATGGGGAGATGATTAGTTCGGACCTCCATGGGGTTGAAGAGCCCATCAGATGGTTGCTGAGACCCCGTCAAAGGGGCAGAGACATGACAGTGTTTGACCGAGGTTTTGCACAGGAGAAGAAGAGGATGTTTCACCAGAGGCACTTTGGTAGAGCCCTGCCTAGGGGGAATGACCCCTTTTCAATGGAACGTTGGCCTTGGAAGGCTCAGAGCGTCCCCATCCTTACCATGACGTCATCCAACTTCATGTTCATTCTTGGAGGCAGACTGGGCAGCAGTGGCACGTGTGGCATGTTGGAGAAGCCCCTCGAGGGCTAACATTTTGCTCCTGGATGTCTCATTTTCCCTAAAAGGGGCTAGCGCCTCCCTTGAAGGGGATTTTACTTTTATTAGAACTCATTTAGGGTTTTAATTTGACAATTTATTGAAAAAACAATATGATTTTTTTTTAAGCCTTGTCGGCTAATTTTTATGACCTAAAATTAATTAAAGGTCATTGATACAGTATATATTGAGGAGTTTTATCCTCATTTTGATATAACACAACACTCACTCTCCTAGTGAGATCTGATTTTTGCGCCCTACTTGGGTATTTGTTCTCTTTGAGTGAGGTGCACTTGTTGAAGGAAGGCATTTCTTGGCATTTTTTGGATTTCTCTTGAAGGAAGGTTTACAACTAGGGTTTGCAATGCTATTTCATCATGATATGTAAGTGTTTTTTTTGCAAAAATTCTTAATTGAATGGTTGTAGTCTTATATTCTTGCATTTATTATAAACTTTTCTGATTTTAAAACCCTAGGGGACAAACACACAAGTAGGTCGTTGTCTCATGTCTCCTAAAAGAGAAATTTTCAGCCACTGAAGAAGGAAGGAAGAGCCTAGCCATTGCTACACTCTTATTGCTTCTTCCCCTTGTGCTAGCTTCACCTTTAAAAGTCAAGAATGAGGAGACGTTCCAGGCCTATGTTATCTACACCTAGGGCCATCCTACTTCTAGGGTCTGGTGATAGGGCCTTGCCTTAGCAACACTCTCCCTCACCACACTCTCGTGTCTTGATTTATTCTTTATGCTTGTCGTTTTTCCAAGTTAAACCTAAGGAAGGAGGAAAGAGCATGAGGCCTTGCTTAAGCAACACCGGAGTGAGCCTCTTTCCCCTAGGGTTTTGTTTCTGGGGCCCTGCCATTGTAGCACTTCAGAACCCTTCCCTCTAGTCCTTAGCCTTTTTCCTTCAACCTTTGCATCCTCCCTTGATTTGACTCCATCTACCCTTGAGGCACTGGTCTTAGGTCTCCAACGTTGAAGTGATAGTGGTCAAACAAACTTCCAAACTCTTATAAATTGAAACCCTAACTAACTACTAACCCTAGTAAGGCTGACGTCATCCTTGGTTTTTCCATCTTGATGTAGCAAGTTTTCTTCATAGGCAATTAGATGATGGTTTAAAAGCATTTATTGAATAAGGGATTGATTGAATACATTGATTGCTACATCATCTTGACATTTATTGGTGAATTGATATTATTTCCATTGCTGCATTTATGAACATTGATTTCATCAATATCTATTTGTCATAATTGCTTATATATTGATATCAAATAGTTGTATGAAGTACTATCCCTTTGAATCATAGCCTGCATGTATTAGTCTGCTATTGCTTTGTTCAAGGAAGGTGTTCTCATTTAGGCCTACACTTCATTATTGGCTATTTAGCCGGACTATCTGCTCTTGGTGGTGACCTGTGAAGAGGGAATTTCACTTTGACCTTTATACCTTAGCCTCTTCAAAACTCCAGGTTACCGGGGATGTCTCCCCTGGGCCTAACCTCCCTAAATAGAAAGAACCTCCCCATCGTGGTGACATTGGGTGAGGTAGGTTCCTGTTACGCCAGTTTGGCCTCTATCTTCTAGCCTTTTGACCTAGCTACACACTGTGTGATAACAAGATGCTAATTCATAACCCACATTTACCGTACACAAATCAATTTATATGTACAATTTGAAATCAATTTGCATGTCAGTACACAATGCATATTGGGTTTAGTGGTAAATACGTCTATGTATAATGTACACTAAGACATGACTTGGATACATAGTTGTATTCTAATTTTTTGGTGTATAAGTAGTATGTATCATATTATTATTGAATGTGCATGTATAGTTTGAGATTGAAATGCTAATACATAGTACATATTTACACAATTAGTACTTTTTATAATTCTAGAATATTCATGAGATGCTAATGGACAATGCCTATTTACCATATTAGATATTTATGTACATTAAAATTGATATGATTATAAACTATGTGTACTTCCCAAACTATACATGTACAATTGAGATTGAGTTTGAGATCTCATTTGAGATGCTAATACACGGTGTGTATTTAACATTCTAGATTTGTATGCATTACATGGTTACCACATTATAAATCAATGTGCATGTATAGTTTAAGGTTGAGATGCTAATACATAGTGAGTATTTATCATATTGGAATTTTCTTTAGAATTTTTTTTTCATTGTAGAATTTAGAATGGGATGTTACAACATAGTGTATATTTACTATTTGTTTTAGGGAAAAACTAATAAACTCTAGGAGAAATGAAGAGAGGAAGAAAAGAGAAAGAGAGAATACCACAAGGTTAATTTGGGTTTTTAGGGTTAATTATGTGACCTAGGGTTCTAATTAATTTGTGTAATTTAATTAGGGTTCAACAACAGATAGTAACAAAGTAATAAATGAAAGAAAACTAAATAGAGTTAATTTACCACTCTTCTTTGGTAACCTAATTGTTGAAGATGAAAGATAAGTGAAAATGAAGGAACTCACCCGAAAAAGTTATTGTTGTAAGTGTTGAAGCTACTTGGGATGAAGTTAAGTGACATAACATGCCTTGAAGGGAGCTTTGCTTGTCTCAAATGAAGCTATGCACTTTGCTATGCCTTCCTACAAAAAAAAATGATCTTGATCTCCAATAAAATGCAATAAAAACACCTAGATGTACCACACAAATAATGAAAAAATGAGGTTTTATATGGTGACCCAAAGTGTTGTAAAACAAGTGGCACCTTAGTTTCCCCAGATGTGCTAGAAACTACCTTAATGTAGAGGATTTGAATTTTCCAAGATGTAGGGGAGGCTATGATAATCAAGATGCCCTAGGACAAAAAAAAACAAGCCTTAAAGTAGGAAATCAAACCAAAAGAAAGATATTCCTATAGATATGTTAAAGATGAAGGGAACAAACATCTCAAGAGTGTGGAAAAAGAGTAGAAGAGCTATATCAAGATTTGGCGCTAGTACAATAATGTTCCTACAAGGGAAATTGAAGAAAGTAAGAGGAATTGAAGAGGATTCACAAAGAGAAAGGGAGTGATATAAGTAAATTTTTAAGTGAATAGGCATGTAAATGAACTCAAGGTATAAGCGAACTTTGGACTAGTCATTAGGAAAAACATTTTCTATGGAGGAACCATACTATGGGTTCAAAATTATGTCCCACAAATATTACCCCTTAAAATCATGTTCTCTTTTGCATGTTGCACCTTACAAACATAGAAAAACCATAGTACATCCGAGGGAAGCCATGATACACTCAGTGTTGATAAAATAAAATATGAAGGATTAAGGAAGGTTTGACCTTGTGAAACTAAAATTAAGCATTTCCAAAAGGATTTGGGCTATTGAGGACCCAAAATGAAGAATAATAACCAACTCTGGGCCATATTAGAGGATTGAAGCCTAAGACAAAGCCCAAATAATATTCCAATTCCCATAAATAATGTTCTAAGAGGTCTAGCAAAGTCAAATTAGTGACCAAAGGCCAAGCATAAATAGGGAGGTGATAGGGGACCCAACCTAACTATTATCCATGCCAAATAGGTCATATATCTAAACTAATAGAAGGTGACTAAAATGAAAAGTAGTCTAACATAGAGGGTCCTTCATAATGTCGGAAAAGATTAGGTGATTGATTCATCATCATGTGACTCACGTATAGTCACATCACAAAAGTAGGACACACTATTTAGCATTATAGGAAATTTTAGTTCAAGTCCACCTCATTGATGGTTATCTACTTTAACTTCCATTCATCTAGCTTGTTTCTTGAAAAATTCAATGCTTGTGATCAATATGCAGATTTCAAAATATCACCACAAAGAAAACACCAATTGACAAAGGTTTTTGTAGAACCTCTTATCCCTTCTCCATTTTCTAGTGGAGATGGGCCACTAGTGGGAGATTCTCTCAGAATTTCTCCTTGTGTAGCCAGTTCTACATAATCTCTTTGTTCGTTTTTTATTTGATATAGGCATCGAGCCTCTTGGTCTTCATCCCATGATTCAGTCCATGGATTTCCTTCTTTTGCATCCAAGGAAATGATTGTTTTTCTTCCATCGCCTTTTAATTTGATTCTATCTTTTTCAAGAGATATATCTACTTTCATTTTTTAAGTGTTGTATATGATGACATCCCCTCGACTAGGTTAATGAATTCAAAGTTGACTTGAGTTGGAATACACATTGAGTTTCAACGTTTCTGAGTATAACAATGGGCTCTATCAATCTTTGATCTGCAAGTTTGAGATAGTTCAGAGTTGGTGCCAAAGCAGGTTGACCTAGTCTTATCCAAGTTTCTCGAGGTAAGATATTGACTTGAGATCCAAAATCGAAAACTTCTTGTTTGATCAATACTTCATTGATTTCTAGGTTGACTTGTGGATCATAATATTTATGCTTATACAAGAGTTGTATGACATCCTTTGATGGAATTTTTCCTTCATTATATTCTTTTAATATATTTAGCAGTTCTATCAATTGACCATCTTACTGTTTTTCCTGTGATAGCTGTAGGAATTCTCGTATAATATCTTCATTCTGTCTTCCAGTGATTTACTTAAAGAATTTGATAGCTTTTCATATTTTTTTCCTTTTTATCATGATTTGGAAAGAAACTATCCTTCCTTTTATGTTGGTTGTGTAAGGCGATACTATTAATATCTCGTCCTATGCAAGATCTTGTGATGATATTTAAATTCTTCAAATTCAACACTTCTTCTTTTGATATTGCATGTAGAAGATTTACATTTTTTCTAGTCATAATTTTGTCGAGTACTATAGGGAAATCTTCTAATGAGTGGTCATCAACACTGCACATATTGCATAATTTCAAGTCGATTATGTATTTCATTGGGAAATATGAATTGATGTGGTCATATTTCCATAAATTGTAGCAGTATGGTCATCCTCGACTTCGACCGCGACCACCAAATCAACTGCCACCTCCTAGACCTCGACCTCAGCCATAGTAGTCGTCTCTTCAACCATAATTGTTAGCTTGGTCGGTGGATTTTGTGTGATAGATTGTTCATACACTAGCTTGATTCTGTGCATTTAAATGACAGTCTGGTGTTTTTTTATTGGAATCTTTGCAAATATGGCACCACTTATTGTTTTTCAAATTATGTGGACAATTGTGTACATTATGATCAGTTAAAAACTCACATATCTTACAATATTTATGAGCTTGTACTCTGTGTGCGTCTACTATTGCTGGTGGTTGATCGTTGATGCTACAGATTTCCTTCGTATGTCCTTCTTTGAATCATCAAGTGCACCAAAGTTCATTTCTCCTTATGGAAAAATTCCTTATCATTTGTTGTAAGTGCTCTATTTTTGCTTCGAGTCTTTCAGTCGACGAAGCAGTCGACGGTTTGTCATCATCTAGCTCGACGCGTTGTGATTTTTGTAATGCATCTTCACAGGTGGTTATTTCATACAAGCATAGTGGTGAGCATATCCATTGCAGTAAACGAGCTACGTACCACTGAACTAGCAAGCTTTGGTCGATCGTTGTTGGAATTTGGCTCAAGAGTTATTTGGATATTT
The DNA here is from genome assembly GCA_032191745.1 of Picea mariana. Lineage (NCBI taxonomy): Eukaryota > Viridiplantae > Streptophyta > Pinopsida > Pinales > Pinaceae > Picea > Picea mariana. The sequence continues at coordinate 15,792 of JASDQU011402148.1, forward strand.
TATCATACTCCCATACCGACTCACCTGGTCATTGTTTTAATTTTTTTAAATTTTGTGCAACCAAGTGTGTGACATCTTGGACTTTGAAAAACCTTGTAGAAATATATTTTATGTCCGAATTTTTCGAGTTTTATTTTCTGTAAAGTTAATAAACCATGCCAGGGAACTCTGTCGGAGGGCAGCTCCGAATTGTTCCATCTATTTATATTCATATGTGATGTCTGCAACATCCCATAATTTGTCGCACATGAACCAATGTCTTTTTGGGTCCTCATCTCCCTCGTATAGGGGGATGTGGTTAAATCCCATTTTTGTTTTCTTTTTAGAGGTACTCACTTTCTGTGGTGTTTGAGTTACCACAATTTTTTACTGAGTTGTCAAATCCTCAATTAGGTTTTCTTGTGTCACCTTTTCTGTTGGTTGATATTTTATTGGGTGGTACTTGAGGAATACTTACTCCTTGATGACTACATAAATCATCTCTTTGGTTTGATAAGTTTGATCTTTATACTCGACTAAACGTCACTCCAATGGTCATATCGGTTCACGACTATAACTAGTTTCTTTTCTTGATATTGGAATTGGTAGGGGGGTCGAGTCGATGAGATTCTTAATTTGTATGAGCATGTTGTTAGCTTCATTTATTTCTGGTTCAACAATGATCACATCTCGTAGGTTTCCATGCTCATCAGTTTTATACCATAATCTTACAAATTGGTCATCGATCTGAAGTCTTTGCTGGAGGAATTATTTTATTTATGGGATGGCTTCTGGTGTGGGAGACATGTGTATCGATGGTCCTAACTCTTCGTAATCCATGATTTCAGATTCATATTTCGTTTGATAGGCGTTCAATCTAGCCTCTATTAACTCTGCATCTCTACTTATGTCGGGGGTCGCCGCAACTGTTGTTATTTCCAGCTCTGGTAGATTCATTTCAGACTCAAACTACTCACGTTCTCTATCAATATGATCCTCCCTAATCATTTTTCTATTCGACTTTTGATTGTTCCATTTATTACGAAGTTCTTCCCTTTTCTTTTTCCTTTTATCCTGCTCTAATATCTAAATGTTGGTGGATTGCTTGTTTGCTTACTTTCCTCTCGACGACATTTATAGTTCAGTAATTAGAACTTTTGTTATGCTTTCCTTGTGGAATCTCACAAATTCGATCGACCCCCCATCGCCACCCCAACTTACTCTAAGTCGGTATTACTTTCCATGTTCATTTCTTCAGAAAATAATCTCAGGCTGGTCTTGTGTCCTTGCACTTTGTGTCGAGAAATCCTTACCACTCTTCATCCCTCTCTTGATAGTTACTATTTGGTAAGAGTGTGCCTAGTCGAGGTCGATATTCAACAATGTCATCAACTCCCTTGTCAAGGAGGAATTTATGAAGCAGTGTTGGAATAGTACACAAGAATCCTTCGTGCAAGTCGGTGTAAAATTTTTATTTTATTCTATCAAGAGATGTTTGATCTTCAACGGATTTCTCTGAGATATATTCTTTGACAACTCTCTCAAACCAGTCGTGCAAGTTCGTTCATCCTCCGTTCGTAAGCTTGAGGCCTAGTTACTCGCCGGTTGTCAAATTATGCATTACTTGACTTGTTGGTGTACTGAAATAGCACTTCAGGGACGACCTATAAAAATGTTTTGTGGGTTTCTGAGAAGAATCTTATCTTTATTCTGTGAGTGAAAGATTTTTTCTTCTGGCGTAATTCTTAATGTAATTCTTAGTCTTGTGCTCCCACCATTCACATATTCTTGAAGCGTTAGCATCTATATATAATTCTACATGCCCAGGTCTAGAACTAATGACAACAGAACCAATGTTGTAATCTAGGAAAAAGTAGGGAGAGTTACCAATAGTCCTTACATAAGCAGTATGGAAGATACACACACACTGTCACACAGATAGACAATGACATACACAAGTAGCGAGAGCCCAAATATCTGTATTTATTAAATGATATAGAAATGCAGTACAATGTATACAATCTCTTTCATAGAGCTATCAGAGTGTCCATGTGCTTGTCTATTTATATTCCTATATGTCTAGTTACTAGGCAGTTGTAACTACTTAACTGTCTGGGTCGGTCGATTAGAAAATACTTTGACCGACTTACACTTCTGACTACAACAGTCGAGCGACTATATCTTAGTCGACTGCCATGTCTAGTTGATGCATTTGACTAGCCCCTACAACAATCCCTTATTCATAAATAATAAAATGATTTTGTTTTCTACTGTAGTATCCAATTTGTAAAATATTACATTATCGATTAAGTTTATGGATGATTTACATTATTAAATGAACATAGTTGTAATCTACTGGTATATTTGTTTTAATTGTACATTACATTAATGCAATGATTATATCCAAACAGATAAATTAAAATATAAAAATCAATATTATTATAAAAAAATCTAATGATTAATAGAAATTTTGTATAAAAAATGAAGCTACATTTGCATACTTGAAATGTAAAATAAGTCAACAATGAAGCATATTATTGCATTGTATTTATTTCTACTCAATTGTGTGTTTCATACTTATTTAAGAACTAGTGCATTTGATTTTTTTTTTTGCACTGGTAGGAAATAGTAGATATTTCACACCAATATGGAGTAGTAAGTAATTCGCCATGGGGATTTTAAAATATACAATAGGCACCATTGTTTCTACAATAGTTTAGAGAATTGTTGGGCATTAGAACACAATTCACATTGATGCATTTAAAATATATGATAGGCACTGATGATTTTATAATAGCTTAAACCTACGAGTATGTTGTATTTATAAAAAATGCATCGGTGCTTTAAATGTATTTAAAAAGAAATAGTATGCACTAAATATGTGTGCACGAATGTCCCTTCTTGTTTTAAACACACCAGAAAAATAAATAAAAACCTCCACTACAACATTTGACCACCCAAAATTTTTAGTTATATTGAACAACTGTTAAATCCTTTGCTAAAACCTCTATTGTCAATAACAAAAGTTTTAGTGGAGGCTTTTTTGAAAATTTTTCCTAATCTTTGTAATGCTAAAAACTTCTACTAAAAGATTTGATACATGGTGTTTTCCTTATAGTATGTGTGTGGATCATGAAAAGATAATGATAGTTTTATAGGTCTCACACCTTGAAACTTTAGCCATTGATTGTTCTCAACTAGACCATATAACAACTCTAATGAATTTTCAAATCCCTAAATACACAGAGAAATTTATTGTTAAACTTTGAAGAAAGAAAAAATTCAGATGTGAATTTCTCTTCTTATACTTCACCTCAAATCACCAAATTTTAGCAATAACATTCTCATTCCCTAACTTGAAATGGATTATGGTGATTTTCCCAATTATGTCCCATTCTTATTTAGCGATGGCATTCTCATGCCCTAACTTGAAATGGGTTATGGTGGTTTTTCCAATTATGTCTCATTCTTATTTAGCAATAGCATTCTCATGCCCTAACTTGAAATTGGTTATGGTGGTTTTCCCAATTATATCCCATTCTTTTTTAGCAGTTTTTTATTCTCTTGCCCTAAACTAAAATGGGTTATGGTGGTTTTGCTAATTATGTCCCATTCTAGAGATATTAGCTCATGAGCTTGCTTCAGTGAAGGTCATAACATCTTAGTTGTAGTTTCTCCATACAAACATCTACAACAAGCTAAACCAACTCTTTAATTAGCGACTTGGTTCAAGAGATATGATCAACTAAAATTTGTATTGTGAGAAATGAATTAAACCATGAAATGCTACCTTTCTTCAAAGAGAAAGTTTAGGGTGTAATTATGCCACAACTTTGGTGTGCAAACCCCTAAACTCAAATATGTTTGATGTTGTGCACAATGGACGATGAAAGATTTATAGTGAATCACTAATCAAAATATGTTTGATGTTGTGCACAATGGACGATGAAAGATTTATAGTGAATCACTAATCAATATATTTTGATGCTTCTTTAATGTATTTTTTTAAAACATAATCTTAAACTTTTGGGTGCTCATTCTTTTAGTAAGACATTTTTTGTAGTTTTTAGCTCCATTCTGGGTTTTGTCAACTTACGTTGCTCAAAAACCTTTACAAACATCTACAATTCACTACATGAGTTCAAATGTGCCTATTTTCCTATATATGCCATTTAATGTACATTGGGGCACTCCTATGTAGGAATTCAATTCTAAGAACAAACTTTAGATTGTGTCCAAGAAGGAGGGTTACTATTGTCTTCTGTAAGCCGACGTGCGGAGCTCAGCAGGGCGTAGAAACTCTTGCCAATTCCAGCTTCTCCTGAGGCGTTTTTGAAGAAGAGGCATGAAATTCGACAGTGTTCACATGTCCGAATTCATCAACTGATATTGAGGATTCGAGGCCGGAGGTGCCTGCATGTAGTATATCTCCCGGGCACTCGGTTCATAGATAACATTCTGATACGAGTATGGCTCCGTATGTGCAAGGGGAGCAGGCACAGTGGGTCTGTACACAACTCTTACATCGCTGGCGACGGGCTCCGATGGTATCGATGTATACGGGCCATTGGGAACCGGAAAAGGAATTTGAATCGGCCTCTCGTATGG
>JASDQU011402148.1:20398-30730 GCA_032191745.1 Picea mariana
GGGCACTCGGTTCATAGATAACATTCTGATACGAGTATGGCTCCGTATGTGCAAGGGGAGCAGGCACAGTGGGTCTGTACACAACTCTTACATCGCTGGCGACGGGCTCCGATGGTATCGATGTATACGGGCCATTGGGAACCGGAAAAGGAATTTGAATCGGCCTCTCGTATGGTACTGTGGGGGCTGAACCTGTCTCCCTCTGAACGGCCGCGCCTGCCCTAGCGGTGGTCACGGGATTTGATGAGGGCGCCGCTTCAGGACTGTAGACCTGCACGGGTGTGGTCATCCTCTGCACAGGGTTATAATAGCGTCCGAGTCCAGGCACCGGTTGCCCCATTGGACGAATGGGACTCATGGGCTTCTGCATCATGGGAGATCCTGAGTGCACGAAGTAGACGGGATGATACTGTTGATCCCCGTGGGGTTCTTGCATTTGACAGTGGCTCTGCGAAACGAAACGGGATCCCTGGTCGTGCATATAGTATTCCGACAGAGATGGGTTCTTCTGAATCTGTTGCTGCTGACGCATGTAGGCCTTATCCACAGAATTGGGCCTGTTCATATCTTTATTTGACAAATTCACAGCTCTTACAGGATCTGAATATATTCTCCTACCTGGTATATTAAGATTGGCGTTATCGTCCACCGGCCAAGCGATCGGGTCCCGCGGTTGCCTCAGTTGGAGCTTTTGAAATTCTTGAATCGGAACCTGCAGCTGCGGTTGMTGAGGTACCCATTCTTTAATCAGAGAACTTGAAACARCGGAAAATTYGGATGTGTACTGTTCCTGAYTCTGGATATTAGTGTTTGCCGTCCGATCTGCGGTCTTTAAAACCYCGATCTCCGGAACCGGGCTTGAATCAGTCGCCTTCGAATTCGCATGCAGATTACTTTCCCGTTCGAAATCGCGGCAGAGAATTATACCCATCTCGGCCTGTTTTGCTCCTCTACAATCAGAGACATGAGGGGCCGCTGATGTGTTGATTCGAGCAGGAGCTGAGGCGATGGAATCGACAGATGAATACCCGATGATCGGAGAAGTCGGAGCCGACTGAACCTCCCGCTGCTGTAACTCTCTTCCCATGGAAAGTTCCTGTATCTCAGAGTTCGTCTGATCAGCCTCATAACCTCTGTGAGCCGATTTGTCATCGCCCTTAACACCAATGCCTTCCAGCCCAGATGAATAGTTGGGCATATTATTGATCCAAGGCCCCTGCGGAGCAGTCTCCGATATTCTGCTAACCGGACCGACATTAAGCGCATCCACGAACGAATTCTCTTGCTTCGTCTCCTCCATCAGCGACCCCAAACTGTTCTGCGACGAACCGTGGAGCTTATTTGCGAACACAAAGAGCCTCAGCCTGGTGAATCTGTAACCTATCTTCTGTAATCTGTCATACTCCGCCATCATGTTCTCCATATCTTCGTCATTTGTAACAGAAACCAGAGCGTCCAGATCCTCATTCGGCAACTGGTATTTGAACGAAACACCGGTTCCCCACAGACTCGAAAGCTTGGCATTCATGCTTGCAAATCTAATGTTGCGATTCACCGCCAGAATCTGGGTGCCCACATATGAAAGCTGGTTATCGTGGGAGCGTTGTTGGATTTTGCCACCGTAGCTGCACATCAGTCGGAACCGGAAGCCCCTGGCCGAATCTCTGGCGTCCCATCTCTGATCTGAATAGGTTTCTCTGGACCGGGGCGGCGAGTTCACAGAGTCCGTATACCCTGAATCTATCTCGTGAGGATTCATGTCCATTCTCTTCACCTCACCCAGTTAAATCTATCTATATATCACAGAGCCGAGCCGATGTAAAAAATTGTATTGTATGAACCATGTTGATGTCACTCATATTAATATTAAATTAGACATAACCTTCTCTATTCAAAGATTTTACTGGTAAAGTTTAAAGAGCTATTAAATTAGACATAACCTTCTCTATTCAAAGATTTTACTGGTAAAGTTTAAAGAGCTATAGGATTTGTACTTGTAACCTTTTAAAAGAAATACATATCTTAAACCCTACAATCTAAACCAACCCTAATACAATGCTAAGATTCTTATGTCTCTTTTAAAAGAAATACATATCTTAAACCCTACAATCTAAACCAACCCTAATACAATGCTAAGATTTTTATGTCTCTGGTTATTTCCTAACATATTGCTCTATTTTTTTACCTAAAAGATTATGAATATTTTATTCCCTCAATTCTTCAGTAACTTTTAAGTCACGGACTTTCGTGACTTTCACTAGGGTTCTTGAGATAATTAGTAAGTGAATCGTGAGAGAATTAGTCACTCTGTCTGGCTCTCGAGATAGTTAACGTCTTTCGTCACTGTAAGTTACGGACTTCACTAATACAACCATTTTCAGCAGCGGAAAAAAGGCTTAACGTCCTAGCTTCCACTGCAAGCACTGGGAAATTCCATCAACGCGACAAAAATATGCGAACGCGGCATTCCCGGGCCCAATATGATGACACAGAATTTGGGCTGAGGCTACCTGTAGGCTGTAGCCCATCTTTATCCGTTTATTTCAAAAGAATTGATTCTTGTTTGCCTTGGCGTCCGACAGGAGGAAGAGGGGAGGTGATAATGGCGGCATTTAAAATGGTGGCTGCAGCTATCAGCACGGTAATGGCATCATCCGGGCTTGGTGTGCCGTCTTTTCATCCACCTGTAGAGATGGTGGACGGGCAGCGAGGCGGGCGCTCATCGTCTCTAACCCCACCTGTAGCTTATTTCACACCAGGTACACGCGTGACGATCGACAGCGGGGAAGCTGGTAAACGACAGGAGGGAATGGGATTTTTTTATTTTGCTTATTCTAAACGTTCGATTTTTTGGAGTTTTTATGGTTTGATGAATTTTTATTGAAATTTGACAAAAAATTGTTGGAACTCTATATTTGAGCGATCTTCGAATGTATTGATCAATTTTTACTGAAATTTCGCCAAAAATTGTTGGAACTCCATATTTGAGTGATTGAGTCTATATCATTCGAATGCCCTGATCAATTTTTACTGAAATTCGGCCAAAAATTGTTGGAACTCCATATTTGAGTGATTGAGTCTATATCATTTGAATGCCTTGATCAATTTTTACTGAAATTCGGTCAAAAATGGTTGGAACTCGAGCCCTGATCAATTTTTACTGAAATTAAGTCAAAAATGATTGGAACTCCATATTTGAGTGACTAAATCTATATAATTCAAATGCCCTAAAATTTTTTAGGATACTAAATCTATTTATGGATTCAAAAATACAATTTAAACAACAAAAAAAGAGATTTCAACACAATTTAAATAATCTAATGTTTAGACAATTTTTATTTTTATTTTAATAACATCAATACTGCCAATAAAAAAATAAAAAATATAACAACAATGAAAACCAAAAAATTAAAAAATGACATATTCCTATATCAAAGTGTTACTTAAATATAGTTGTGCAAGTAATATTTGTATCCTCCAATACCCTAATTTTGTTGTGCAGCTTTCATGATTTAAACATAATGTCAAGGTCTTTACAGACAATGATTATGTCTTTCCCTAACTTTGAAACTAAAGGTACAGATACAGAAAACCCTCGTGCCATTAAATGCCTTCTTCATATGCAAAGCAACCCACTGCCATCAAATTGATTTACGACTTTGAGATGCGCAGGTCTTTGTTTATTGATTTACGACTTTGAGATGCGCAGGTCTTTGTTTATTGGGAAATGATCATTACTGGATAGAAAATGGAAGGATGCATGCTCTTGAACATATATCCATAAGTGTGGGGACACTAATTTCTGTCTATGTGGATCCCTGTTGGAGATCATTTGTAAGAAAGAACATCAGTATAAGCAAATACTTTGTCTAGGCTAAGCAAGAGTGATGTGCAGTTTTTTGTTCCTGGCTGCTTTCATTTTTTCCTCTGATACGATTTAGAGGTTATTATTTCTAGTTTTTACTGCAAGTTTTGTGGTTATTATTTCTAGTTTTTGTTCTGTAGATTGGTTGGGTTCTCTGTTGGCCTTGGCTCTGGCGTTTATGTTGTTTTTTTGATTTCGGGAAGGGATCTTTTTCTTTCCCATCTCTGGCCCTCTTATTATGTCTAGAGTTTTGGTTGCACTTGCAGGGAAACCTTTCTTGTGGGGTTTTTCCCATATATGTGGTTAAGTTGATGATTTGAGGTTGTATGGGTGCTCTCAGACCTCTTGTTCTTAGGCATTCAGGCTAGGCCATTAGGTCTAGTTCTATTTTTTTCTATTGTTTTGGCCTCACCCTCAAGTGGAGAGGATAACCCTAGCTATTCTTCCATTTCTTTGTGGGCACCTTCCTCTCCCGTCTATGGTCCCTTCTTGGTTATGGCTAACAATTTCGATGTGGAAGTTGTCGAGTCCAACATAAGGGGTTTGACAAGAAGGAAGACGAATTTATTTCGATCTCCTTCCTATATGACCCCTATCCCCTCCATGACCAAGGCTAAAATATCTTCCAAGCAAGTAGAACAAGTCTTCCAATTGAAGTTTCCTATTGTGGTTAAAGAGAAGGTGGATGTTATATAGGACTCGGTTAACAAAAAGTCTAAACAAGTTGGTAAAGAGTAGATTGAGAAGGACTACTAGGGATGGTTCTCATGTACTCTTTGTTCTCAAGAACTAGAGATATTAAAGTGTTTCAAGCCACCGAGTTATACTAGATAACTAAAGCCCTTATACTCTAGATGGCTCAGAAACAAGGATATTAGCATTAGGAGATCCTTGCCAGGTTAATGTTATTTGAAGCCAAATTCAAAGCTATTTGCAAGGTGGTTTTTAGTGTCCAACTAAAAGTATTGGAGTGGTAGGAAGATGATTAGCACTATTCAACTAAGATGGAAGAGCCCTTGGATTCTCATGGTACCTCTTCTAACCCAATTATAATTGAAGAAAAGACAGTGATGGATGGAGGGAAAACAACTGAGGAAACTCAAGTACCTAGTCTTTCGAACACTCTAGGCAATATATGATAAGTCCAATGTTGTCTCTCTTGTAGTCATGATTTACTAGTTTTCTCTGTAATCATGGTTTTTAGTGTATATTGGTAGTTAGCTTTAATACTATCTTTATTTTGTTTTGTTTAATTTCATATGAGGCTTTGAACCTCTATCGAAAATTTAGACTCATATCTAGTGACTTGGATAGACCCTATTTAGTGTATATTGGTAGTTAGCTTTAATATTATCTTTATTTTGTTTAATTCCATATGAGGTTTCGAACCTCTATCGAAAATTTAGACTCATATCTAATGACTTGGATAGACCCTACATGATATTATGGATCATTTTTTAGTATGGTTTCCTTTTTGGCACATTACAGAGAGCTTTGATTGTAACATTTTTGTACTATGATAATATAAAAGTAACTAGATTATAAAAAACAATTTATTTTATTTTGTATTCATCAATTTAAATTATATATTAATTTATCATAATTATATTTTTAATATAAAAACAAATTTAAATCTAATTGAGAATAAAAACTTCACCAATAGACCATGATATAATTTATAAATAACATATGTAGATATAATATTGTATTTTGGCTTGAGAGTTGGGATGGTTGTTGTCATACAAACAACTTAAATTCAAATTCTAATGGTAGAGCCCCTTATATGTTAGCTAAGATGTCATAATCTTTAGAATTTAGTTTCTGTTTGTTATTAGAAACACATATCAAATTAATTATAATTAGTCATAGTGATAAAAAATTACTATTTAAATAAAATAAATATTTATTTTATTGGTACATTTATTAATGATGATTATTACTATTTAAGAATATTTTTGGTTCTCTTTTTTTAAGCTATCCAAACTAAATTTATATTAACAAAAATATAATGCAACTAGCAAGCAATTGGTCTACCACATGGAAAATCGAACTAGCTGTAGTATAACTGTTCTTTAAGACTTATAAACTTAATGTTGCCATAACATAACCAATATTTAATTACAGTTACAAAAAACGAAAAATTCATTACTTCAAAGTCTAGAGTTGAGTTACTTGATTGGCTATCCTAGCATGGATTATGGAGAAAAAACTAAAAACTAGAAGAGTAATCATTCAAGATTAAGCAGGAGGAGGAGGCAAAATTGCCTTAGGAACTTGTCGATTGTCTTCACTAGGCTTGTTGAGGTCCAAACACACTGTGCACTCACCACTATCAATATCATTTGATAGCATCAACTACATCATCTCTCGAGGCCATACTCCATCTAAGTAATTGGGCATGATGCTGAATAAGTCACTCACTCAACATAGTGATACAAGGATCATTCTTCTAATCTGGACATACGTCCTAGAAGAATAGTTGTCCCAATAGATGTTGAGATCCCTGCAATGGGCTACAAGGATCATTCTTATAATCTGGACCTACGTCCTAGAATAATGTCAGTCCTCCCAGATGTTGAAAGCCACCCTATGGGCTACAGAGACCATTCCTACAGGACTGTCAGTCTCAGACTATTTTCTAATCAGGTCATATGTACCATAGAGATCAATCTCTACCATATGCCTTAGAAAATATCGGTCCTGAACCATTTTCCTAATCGGGACACAATTTGTGCCTTAGGAAAATAGCAATCCATGATATGTCAACAATCTGTCAACCTGGACCATTCTCCATAGATAGAATGCTTGTCCACCAACACACCAACTATCCATCTAGCTGGAAATCATCTCCAACACTAGTGGTAGTCTCCATGGAAATAATATAGTAGCATATAGTTGCTACGATGCCATCCAATAGAACACAATTGTGTCTATTCATAGTAGTATACAACTACTATCCAGAGGTACACAACCACTCCTAGTAGCACACGACTACTAACCAGTGACACATAGTCACTACCAGTGGATCACATCCACCACAATAGCATACAACTATTGTCCAGAGACATACAGTCTCTACAACAATCATATCATATTATATCAACTTGCATAAACAATATCATGATACAACCCGAGTCATCTAGGCCATTCTTCCACTCCCATCTGTGAGATATGGAAGAGCATCTTCCCTCGGAAAGTTAAACATCAGCCATGGGCTATCTAGACTATTCTTCCCAAGCATAGAAGAATAATTGTCCCTAATTTCTAAACCTGGACCATTCAACCTAACTAGGGCATTATTTTGGCACTAATCACAGTGCAACCTAGAGAGAATGAGTTTGCCCTAGGGAATGACTGTCCTTGATTGTTGAACATGGACCATTCAACCTAACTGGGCCATTCTTCCAGCACTAATCACAATGCAACCTAGAGAGAATGAGTATGCCCTAGGGAATGAATGTCCAGACCATTTCCTAAGAAAATGACTATCCTGCACCAACCTCATGCATCAAAACATTCTTCAAAACTACTCACAATTGTGAACTTTGAAATAATGACTTCCCGAAGAGGTGGACCATTCTGCTTGAACACTTCTTAGAGTGACTACCAAGGAGAATGACTTTCCTAGACCATTCCCCCACACTAGCCACAAGGGGAATTGTTGTCTATGGTACATCAACGATCTGTTGGACCATTTTTGTTACGAAAATCACTGTCCGTTCTGGACCATTTTACGAACTGGAAAATGACTGTCCATCAGAAATATTGGACCACTTTCCAGACTGGAAAGTGAATTTCCAACCTGGACCATTTTCCAAACTAGAAAATGACTGTCCATCAAGAATCTTGGACCACTTTCCGGATTGGAAAGTGACTTTCGAATCTGGACCATTTTCCAAACTAGAAAATGATTGTCCATATATCAATAACATATCAGTGCTCCCTCCCAACCTGGGGAGTAATCACTTCCATTTCCAATAAGGAATTCATCTCCACGAGTCTCATCTTGTCCCTTAAGTACACAAAATGTTCATCTTGGATAGAGGCTTTACCAAAATATTTTCTATTTGCTCATCTGTGGAGATATACTGGATAAATACTTCTCCCCTCTGGACTTTATCATGGAGAAAATAGTACTTTATCCTAATGCGCTTTGACCTGTCATGGAACATCGGGTTCTCTGAGAGCTTCACATAGCTCTGGTTATCATAATATATCATGGTCGAATCCATCACTTGATCAAACAGTCCAGAAACCAACTTACGGAACCACACTGCTTCCATACAAGCATCACAAGCTGCAATATGATCTGCTTCTGCAGTGCTAAGTGAAACAAACTTATGTTTCCTGCTAGCCCATGATATCGTGGCAAAGCTCAAACTGAAACATATCCAAGAAGTACTTCTTTTGTTATTTGCACTCCCTCTCCAATCCAAATCAATAAATCCATATAGTTGTGTATCATAACTCAAACATCTCATGAACACATTTCAAGGCATGCTTTGTAATTATTCAATTCTCATGGGTAGGTTCCACCTAGAACTATTTTCACAGCAATGGAAATATTTGGCTGAGTACTCTCCAAATACATCAATGAGCCATTCAATTATCGATACAGGGATAGGTCTACTGGATTAGAGTCTCTCAACTTCCTTAGATATGTCATCATGGGAGTTTTCCATGGATTTTCAATCCATCATCCCATATTTTTGAAGAATCATTTCCATACACTTCCTCTATCATAAGAAGTTTTCACCACGCTTCTGTTGTACATGAGAGGCTCTGCACCAAGTTGCCTGAATCCATACAAGGTCTTCTTCTATCTGCATACATGGGTTTCTTTCTGGTATACCTCAAAACCTTAAGGTTTCTCTACATATGCGTCTTCTTCAATTACTCTGATGAGAAGAATAGTCCGTTCATCCATCTGATGTAAACTCCAACCCATGGATACTGCAAGAGATATAATGGCTCGAGTAGAGGTATATTTGGTTATTGAAACAAGTTGTCATCATAGTCCTCTCCCTCCTTCTGGGAGAACCCTCTAGCCCCAACTCTTCTCCTTGTATCTATCAACGATTCCATTTATAAGTATTTACAGATTCTTCCATGGATCATATCATTGGGTATTAGCTCCCTCCTAATCCCGACTTCATTCCTGAATGAGAAATATCTATAACTTCCTTGTTTTTATTATGAGACTGCATGTTTCTGGAATTCTACAATCAATTACCTCTATCTGAGAGAGTCCATGCTTCCATCTGTTACATCTCTCTTTGCTTTTTGCAAAGTGTTAGAATCCTATTATGGTTTTGTTTTGATTTGCTAACTTCCTCCGAGTTTGACTCCCTCCAAGTCTCTTTAGGTTTGCTTCTATCTGTTTTGATTCTTGCCCATATGGAAATTTTTGCAAGCATTGTGTCATCCTTATAAACTTCTTCTATGACATCTTCCTCCAAGATTTTTCATCAAAGGTTTGTCAACATGTTTCACAAGGGTACCTTCCTAGAACAAGACAAGAAACAAAATAAATATCCAAGACAATATGTTTATGATAGTAAATCGAAACAAGAATAAGGAAAAGGATAGAGGAAACTGATACAAGCCTGGAAATATATTTTCATGATAGCCTTCATGAGATAACCTTCCTGAGACAACAAGAACAACAATGTTTTTGATACAACATTTTCCGCATGAAGGATAGTTTCTTGGTAGCATTACTAAGATGATCTARTTTGAGAAMAAGAACAAGAAATATCTCCTAGAGGAGGTGTTAGTTCATATTTTCAAATAAGTACACTRAGTAGTATAAGCTACTAAGTACTTATCAATACTCACTTAAGTGATAATAATAAATATGTCAAACTTGATATGCAAACTTGGAGTCTTGCTATTGTTTCACTTGGATTGGTTTTCTTCTGAGACAAGTATCCTTTYYGACCTRGAGAGTGTGTTGATCTTCTGGATATATTGAATCCAAGATCACTGCTTTGGACAAGATCCCTTGTATATTCCCTGCAAACACACTCATGATAACAATACAATTTAAAATAACATGTATAGGTACATACCTTTTTTACCCAACTATGACGGTAAACCTTAGAATGACTTTGTTGGACCAAAGGTTTAGCTTCTAGAGGATTGGTAAACCTCATAATGTTCCTTTCATTAGATCTCTCTTGGGCACAACATACACTTTCTTCATGCTAGGTCTTATGTCTTCATGACTGCCACGTTCTGAGGTTCCTTCTCTTTTCCTACTTGAAACTGTGGTTCCATGATCTTTCCTTTCACGATATCCAACACTTTATTCTTGGCAAGGATGAGGTCAATCCTTGTCTTCTATGCTCTAAAGTTATAAACCCTTCTAACTTGTTTTATGACTTCATAGAGTAAGTCATGACTGCTTTGACTTGGTCAACCTTTGACTTTGACCAACAACTGAAACTTGACATCTTGGCTTGCTG
>JASDQU011402149.1:0-10225 GCA_032191745.1 Picea mariana
ATTAAATCACTTTAATTAATTAATTAACCTTTTGACCTTTGAAAAGATCCTTATCTCTCCTTGTGGCTTCCCCGGCCACTGAAAGTCACTTCTAGCCATCCCATCCTGTAGTGTTTCTCCTCCTGATTCCAATGAGCTATTACACTGAGAGGTTCCTCCAAGTAATATGCCCAAAATGACCTCTTCAGTGAATTCCATTGACTTATAGCTCAAAATAGTCAAAATCATGGAAATCATCGGAATGCAACGAAACCAAAGACAACCTATGTGGAATGGCTCATAATGATGGAATATGATCATCAATGCAAGCTGGACCCCACAATGCCTCTCAAATACCCCTGTACTCGCTCTAGCACCCATATGGCTACTTTGGTCATCATAAATCTCTGCCCTGTGATGATGTCCCAAAGTGGGGACATTACATTATATTAGTGTATCATTATCATCCAATAATTTTAGAGTAAATAAACAATGAATAAATGAGAAATCATACACATACATAGTACACTAGTGTTTTTACATGGAAACCCAAAGAGGGAGAAAACCATGGAATGTTTTTTCTTATATGTCTTCAATAATTACATTCATTGGAAGCACAAAACTCCTTTGTTTTCCAGCTGCAACTTGAAGGAGGCTCCAACCCCCTAGTTTCTCAGGCTACAACCTGGGGGAAGCTACAACTCCCCAATTCTTTGGCTACAACTAGAAGGATGCTACAACCCCCTAAGTTCTCCGGCTACAACCACTTTTCCTTGCCCCATCCAACCACCTTGAAATATAAATGACAAATGTAGAAAACATGTCACTGTCACTAAATCAACCACTGCCACTGTCAACTTGTATCAATAACCTGTAACAACTTGTACCAATCAATATACACCAAACAACATGAACCAACATGTACCATGCATCAATCATGAATCAACATTGACTCATCAAAATGTAGCAACATCATAAACTATACACCTCATGTATGTGCCAACTCATCAACTACTTGTCTCAACCATGTACCCAACATGTACCTCAACCATATACCAAAGACATACACCAATATAACCATCAAAAGTTATCTAACAATTCATCACTCTATCCATAAACCAAATACCATAAACCCTTACATCAAACCATGTGCCACAAACTCACTATTATGTAGCCTCAAGCTAAACCAGAAACTTCAACAACACATCACAACCAAAAGACCAATACCCATATGCCAAATACCAACTATATCCCTCAACATATCTGATATATGCAGCAATACTGAACATCCAATACCATATCACAAGCTAAACCCTATCTCAAAAAACATACCTCAAACAAGATGTGCCATATCTCTCATAAATAGACCCCCAAAATGTTGTTGTCGTGATTTTTCTACCGCACTTTTTCTGCCGCGATTTTTCTGCCCTACTTTTTCTGTCGCAATTTTTTTGCCATGATTTTTCTACTACACTTTTTCTGCCATGAATTTTCTGCAGAAATTTTTCTAGCACACTTTTTCTGTCGCGATATTTCAGCCACACCTTTTTTTCTGCGATTTTTCTTCCGCGATTTTTATGTCGCACTTTTTCTGCCACACTTTTCCTCCCACACTTTTTCTGTCGCACTTTTCTTGCTGAACTTTTTCTGCTGCAATTTTTCTATATCAATAATACTTGCCCAAATAACCTTTCACAAAAATAGATATTCAATGATATTCAAGTGTGATTAAAATGAGAGAGCCTTGCCTCTTATTTATACTTTCATGTATCTTCCTCAAGGGGTTATCTTTTAACTATCTTAACCCACTTTCCTTATTTTAGGGTTAACCAACTTCTAACCACTTGTCCACTTAGTAATTTCTCCATTAACTTTATTATTTAAATAATTTCTTTTGTATCCACTTTGACTTATAGTACACTCAACACTTCACTTTATTATTTACCTTCTAAAATATATTAAACCACTTTCCTTATTTGAGGGAGTTCTCCATTAACTTTATTATTTAAATACTTTATTTTGTATCCTCTTTGACTTATAGTACACTCATTACTTCACTTTATTATTTAAATAATTTCTTCTTTGGAGGCACTTTGACTACTTTGACCTTTTAGGGGTTCTAGATGACTTATGAGGGTTCTCCAACTTCACATGGCCATAAATCTCTAACCGTGAGAAGTTATGTGACATTCCACAGATCACCAGAAATGGCATGACATGTGTTATCCATATACAATAGTCTTGCAAATATATCAAAACTCATACCATTATCCATCAAACAAACTTGGGTCCATTACCCAAACGTTTGTGCTACCAAAAGTTTCTACTGAACTTTCTTCAAGGCTTGACATCAATGAAAACCAACCTTAATTACTTGTTGTCATTGTAGGACCTTGCTCGGTGGATAGGTACAGATAAGGCAATGATTAGATAAGACCTTCATGGGGGCTTAAATCCCATAGATGGATGTTGCAACCCCAACCAAGGGAAAGAAGAAATTAAAGACTTGCACTAAGAAAAAGAAGGATGTTGTCATTAGAGGCATACCGAAAGACCTGGACCAAGGAGGAACTTTCACTTCCACATGGACGTTAGCCCTTGATGGCCCTGAACATCACCATCATAACCCTAGATGTCATCCATCGCTACGGTTTCAGTTTGGAGGTATTTATGATCCCGATGTCACGTGTGGGCATCATCTAGGGCTTCTGGAGGTGAAGCGCCCCACATGTTTAGCTCAACATTCCATTTTTATGCCTCATCGTCACCCTAGAAGGGCATGACGTCATCGTTGGAGGTTTCTTTAGATCCTAATTAATTTCTATTATGTCAAAATTGAATTTATTGTAAATTGGCCAGGTTGGCCTTATTTTTGACCTAAAATTATTTAAAGGTCAAAGTTTTGTATAAATAAACATAAACTACTCTCATTTTGAACATCAAAACTTCTAAGAAAAGAGAAGAGGTATGAAATTACTGCCCTAGTGAGGGATATTGGCCGAAATTGTGAGGTTCAATCTTGTATAAGGATATTGTTTGCAAGTTGGATCAATCTTGGAAGTTTTTATGTTGATCTTGCATGGTATTTTCCTAATTATTCTTCGTGCAAGTAAGTAAAACATGCATTTCTTGTCATCTATTTAATTGTTTCTGTATGGTTTTATTTTCTCATACAAGATTATGAAATTGCATGGTATACTCAATGCTTGAATTAAGGAACTTAAATTGCTACTTTCTTACTTTCTATTTTCCAAGCTTCTCATTGAATTGATCTAGTGACTAGTAAGACCCTAGAGCCCTAAATTACTATCACTCTAAGGATTTTGAGCTAGTTATCTTTGAATAAGTTTTATTCCATAAGAATCCTAAGGAGAGAAAGGTGTTAGGTCCTAGAATTGCCTACACCCTATTATCTTGTTTCTTAAGGTTAGTGCATAGGAGGACTTAGGTTACTACTTCTTCTATGCACTTTCCCTCTTAGACTTTTGTGCATTATCAAAATTGATTTGAAACCTTAGAAGAAGTCGACCACTTGACTCCATAAGCCCTAGAAGGCGCTAGTTCTAGAGCCTCTCTTGTTGAAGGATTGATTAAACACTCAAACACTCTTCTCTTAATATTTTACTAACTATTTCTAACCCTAGTTTATCCTAGATCACCAATTTATTTGTTGATGTTATAAATGACTGCTACAACCATCTGTATGGGACAAATTTTCTATATAATTGACCTTGAATGCTAGGTAAACACTTCAGAAGTTGCTTATGACATTTTATTATCATTCTTCTAGGTAAATGTTATCTTTCTACTGTCTTTTCTAGCAATTCTGAGGAGTATTTGTCTCATATGTTACATTTTATCAATTGTTGTTGTAAACTTATTAACTACTGCAAATTTATATCATCTCACACTTAATATCACCGTCCATTGTCTCTTGAGGTTTTATTATCATATTTGTACTTAGAATGATTGCATATGAATGCTATATTATCTTGTTTCAGGAAGGTACATCAAGCACTTCATTAACCTCATCTTTGGCACACAGATTTAGTGACTTTGGTAACCAGTGAGAGGGGGGAATGTATCTTGAACACAACCCTAATTTTTTATTCCTTTAGGTTACCGGGGAATCCTCCCTTGGGGTATACCTTTACTATCCCTAGAAAGAGAGGATTTCCTGTTAAGGCGACAGTGATAGGATATATTATTTACTATGCCAATCTCCCTTACTTACCTTTGGCTTTGGGAAAGTATAAATTGTGCGATAATAAGAGGAT
This sequence comes from Picea mariana, assembly GCA_032191745.1. NCBI lineage: Eukaryota > Viridiplantae > Streptophyta > Pinopsida > Pinales > Pinaceae > Picea > Picea mariana. Next base: position 4,257 of record JASDQU011402149.1, read on the forward strand.
TTCATGTGGAGGCTTCCCATTAGACTATATTGGTATGGTTATGTAAAATTATGGAGTCGATGGGGGTCAAACCTGCGACCTCCACAACCTCCCAAAGGTCTAACATAACCTCCATTACCAATGCACCATACAATGAGTCTTAACATACATATGATAAATATTATATTTGAATTTGCATTGGAATTTGATAGGGTGGAAAAATGGCCAAGGGCCTAAGACCTCAACCCTAGCCTTGGGTTCGTTGTACACCATATAACCTTGTTATATCTACGGGAGGGGGTTAAAAAATATGTGAAAGGTATAACTATATATATATGGTTATAACAATGTATAACCATACAACACCAAAAATGATGAAATATATGGCAGTCAATGGGGCTCGAGCCCCTGACCTACCATATATAATACCATGACTTAACCAATCCACATATGGTGTGGGTTTGGTTATGAAACCGACAAATTTTATTAATTTCCTACGATGAATTTCAGAGGACGGTTAAGGGATCGTGACCTATTTAATGGGCGCACGTACTGAGGTTGTACACAACACATTAATGCATAGTTTAGTCTTATAATTCATGCTTGAGGTTCCCAAAGTTGTGAGCCTACACTGTAAAGCATGCCTAGAGGTACCTTGATGGATTTTCAAGAATTTTACACTCCTTTTGTACTATTGTTCGCAAGGAATCCAATGGTGCACTTCATTTCTACGTTTGAACAACATGTAAAAAGGTCATTGTAAAACACAAGAATTTGAGCTTGAATAAAAAAGGTATTTTTTGGAAGCGGACCTGGAGAGGTAGCCCAAATTGGGTGAACTTTGTTTACCAACTTGTGTATGTGATTTCATTATTGCTGTTCATTTCAAAATCAATTATTTGCAAGTTTTCTATAGTGGGAAAACCCCCTATGGACTACACTAGGGTTCAATCGTGCAGGCAGAGATAACCATCTAAAGTCTCCTACTTTTAACAACTATCCTGACAATACCCCACATTCATGCATAAAATACAAAGTATAAGGATCTGATAGTCTTACCTTAAAATCTGTGTCCGATGTCGATCCTTTTGTGTTCAGTCGCTTCTCGACTGCAAGTATCCTCCAAAGCCTAACCTGCATTCACCAAAAGACAAACAAGAAACTAGGAACATGCATCTTATATATTAATTAGTGGGTTAGATGTCATTAAAATGTAAATCAAACATGAAGATTGAACACATCATATGGTGGGATGGAAAAAGTACTTCTTTATATTAATCTCACAAAGTCACTTACAAAATGAGATCGACGACTGCTCCTTGAACTCGGTCCTGGGATCCTCTTCACCAAGCTCCAACTACTTCCACGTATCCTTATTCTCTCACACTTCTCTCTAGAGAATGGGCATGGGATTATGAATAAGGAAAAAGGCAAGAATAGGGAATTCTGGCTCAAAACTTGCAATGTGGCTGCAAATTCTTGGGGCAAGTGGGGGAAATGAAATGGGAAGAGTTTCACTATACCTATGTTTTTCCTTGGAATGAGACCCCAACACTTCCTTTTATATGAAAAAAGGATGGTTATTCAGTTGGGTGATAGGCTATAGGCAGTGGATTAGTTGGGAAACTACCCAATAGTCCGTAATCTCAATGAATCCCTTGCAAATTTTCTGGGTATACGTGGGTTGTAATGGTGCAACTAGCATACGTCCACAGGAAGTAGTGGTGTAGGGTGCATACATATTCAAAAATAGTGTTTTAAGAAGAGTTTCTCAGTGTCGTCTTGGTAAAAATAGTAAGTAAGATGGCCTAATGCCATGTATGCATGTATGGTGCAATTTAGGGTTATAACAGATTCCCCCTAATGTGTGAGGTCAAAAGAGAATCTGATGGCCGAAATACATTACAAATATTCACCAACGTACGAAGCGAGTGAGCACAGGACCAGAGTTCAGGAGGTATCATCTGCAAAATAACAATTTTCTCACTGAGGCGGGCATACCCATGCTCGGGATGAAATAAATCATGGATATCAATCAAATACACTACAAATCCATTTCATATAACTATATTAAAGTGTATTTGTGAGCAATACACAACAGATCTACATCTCAAAATCAAAGATATACTTGTATAGTATCCATCTTCAAGAAGGCAATGATGCCTGATGGATGGAGATGAGGTCTTCAAAGATCGAGCAACAACTTCAAGATCTTCAAATATCATGGTAGGAGTGTAATTTGAGTGTATGAATTCACTACCCAAAGGTCTTTGACGGCTCGTCGAGGAACATATAAGAGGATCTCGATGATCAGGCAAAGAACTCCATTGATTTCGAACAAGGACTTGATTGGACTTTAGGGACGGTCAGGCATGAGGGAAAGAGACAAACTGCAGAGAGTTCGACTCAAGTTGGGTAAAACTTCCCTTGGACAATAGCATGAATGATGATCAAACTCATGCAACAATACATTGACATAAGTTCATGATGCAAAAGGCAATGCAAACTTTCCATGTGTTTGGAAGAATAACCAAATGGAGGACACAACTCTATGTAGCGATAGCAGCTTCCTAAGGTCATATTAAATCCCAAATCTTGATGAACAAAAAGGAGGATGTGCTTTGTCCAAGGGTGACTCATTGTGCTTCCCTAAAAAGAAAATACTTTTCCCATCCTCTTTTTGGGGTATATTTGATTTTTTTGTCTTTTTCAATATTTTGGAGAGCTTGAAAAAGAATAAAAGAATGTTATGTTACAAAGGAGGAACGAGTGTCGCAAGCATACTATTTCCAAGAGCAAGGAATACAGTAATGCTCAAATCAAGGAGACATGTGTAGGGAAAGGACAATCGGGAAAATTCCTCCATGGGTCAAGGTGTTATATCGGAGAGGAAAAGTGCTATAAGGTTTGCGTATAAGGCATGCTTCAAAGGTTCAATTGAGAGAAACATGGATACGACATTAGGCCAAAAACACAGGAATGCAAATGTGATTAGTAGAAGACAATGAAACCCCCTTCATTGTATTTTTTACAAGCCCAGAGAAGGTAATCTTGGTGGTTTTTCATTTTTAGAGAGTCTGAAAAAACATAAAGGAAGACTCCACTGGGGTACCTTTTTCAAAGATAGTCTAATTAATTTGAAAAAGGGATAAAATAGCACCGAAAATATGTCTATTCAAAACCATTTTAATGAGTGTGACAAAGGCAAGATCGCTCAAGAATATTTTCAATTTTAAGGAGTCTAAAAAGAACTTAACTATGGACTCACTACTTTTTTCTAGATTTAGTCTCCTTAGCCCGAAAAAGGTGAAATTTACTGAGGATAACTCTCCCAGTGAGATGAATCTCCCGAGGTGTACCTTTTTCCTCCTTAATCTACAGGTCAGAAAAAGGGGTAAACTCGTGCGAGTACATTTTTTTTTGAACCAATTAGCAAGTGTGAAAGAACAAGGTCACTCGACGATCTTTTCAATTTTAAGGAGTCTGAGAAGAGCTTAACTATGGACTCCATAGAGGATGTACTTCTGGACCAATTTAGCAAGTGTGAAGGAACAAGGTTACTTGGCCATCTTTTCAATTTTAGGGATTCTGAAAAGAGCTTAACTATGGATTCCGTGGGGGTTTCTTTTTTCATAAATTTAGTCCCTCAGGCCCAAAAAAGGGGTAAACTTATACCTGAGAATACTCTTCTAGCAAACCAAAGTTCTTAGAGCATACCTTTGTTCGTAAAATTGACCATCCGGACCGAAAAAGGGGTAAACTACTGCCAGACAGACGTGCCTTCAAATTTTAGTTTGGCGAGTGTGAAGAACAACAAGATCGCTCGACAATATTTTAATATGTAGAGGGTCTGAAAAGGGATTAAAAGAAGACCCATTTTGTGGGAGTCTCGAGGGTGAGGTCAAGAGTGATAACATATCAGAAATATGAGGCTCAATATCATAATCAAGAAAATACTAACAACGAATCCCAAGCCAAAATTCATTGACGATGACATGGACACCAAAATGCAACCAGGATCTACCTAGGGCATCCATGTGAAGGTAGGCTCTACCACTAAATTATGACACTTCTAGAGAAGAAATGATAGTTTTGTTTCGCAATTCGGTGGGACCGATCCTATGGTAAAGTGAAAAAGACAACGAGGTGCAAAAAGTGGAGGTGGAATCCTAAATTAGATGCACAAAGTTGGAAAAAACAAACTTTTACCAAAAGACCTTAAAAGTGCCCCATATCTCAAAAGGTTTTCCCAAACAAAAGCAAAGTGTATCATAACATCCAATGAGAAACTCAAGAACCATGGTAAATGATTTTCAAGCCAGAAAAAATGACAAAAGGGGTCAAAAAATGACAAAAAGGGCCAAAAATGTCTCTAAATAGAAGTTGGTAGCTCATTATCACCATTGCAAGTTGAGAATTGACCAAAAAGCCAAAAACACCCCTTTTTTAAAGAAGTTGATTATGGGAGCTTCAGTGGAAAAAATGAACTTCCGCTTGGACCAAGTAAGTACAAGCTAGCTCCTCTTGCATTTCCATACTTTCCTTTTACATTAATTTTAGTTTTTTGGGGGGCACACACCTTTAAAAAGGGTCGACCCTACATGTATGCGGGTTGTCCTAGGACAACCCACGTATGCCCATGGGCAGAAAACAAACTTCCCACGTGCATATGTGACTATGTCCAATACAACTTTCTTACACCCTCAAAAATATGGAAAAAATAAAAATGCAATCATTAACTCTCCTTTGAACTTTTTATTTTGCAGAATGTACATCCATTAGAGAGAGAGGGAGCATGAGGACATTGATCTACTGGTTGATGAGGAACCTACATCTATGGCTGTATTGAGACAATGCGGTTTGTGGAAGTTCTTTCAGTGTCCATTCATGAGGTCATAACCCAGGCTATTGAATGCCTTGGTAGACTATTGGCATCCTGACATTGAGGCGTTTATGCTCAAGGGGAAATCGTTGACTCCAATGAATGAAGACATTTACTTTATGACTGGCCTTTCGAGGAGGGGTGAACAAGTTAACTTTTGTACTTTCCCCAATGGGCCTCACAACATTGCAGATATGATTGGACTCCATTGCGAGGCTAGCACTCAGAAAGTAGGTTCTTAGGTGCCAATTAACAGGATTACCAACCTATCACTCAAAGTGATAGTTTTACTCATTGGGTGGATCACTCGATCTATAGATTTACATCAAGCCTCCCAGGAGCACATGCATTTTGCAGTGCAATTATTGAATGCATAAATATTTGATTGGAGCACGACCATGCTAGAATGCATGAAAAGACAACTCACTGAGTGTCCTGGGCGGGAAAAAAAAAACTTTGGATTTGGGACCATTCTATGCTCATTCTTCTTCTTTGAGAGTCCCCCGTCTCAGTCAATGAGAGACAGTGCGAGGGCATGTGGCCTCCCTCCCAACAGTGTGCAGATGGGCAACGTTTTTGTTGCAACAAGGGGGAGGAAGGACCATAGAGGCCTTCGACGATGCATTTTTTGACTAGTGGGAATGACAGATTTCGACAATAAAGGAATACCCCTACATCGGGATCAACTTTTCCAGGGACCTGGAAATGCCCATACCTCTTGGAGCAGAGCGATGAGATAGGTACATTCATTTTTTAATGTTATTTAATTTTTATTTCTTTTTATATATATCATTTTTTATGGGAATCAGAGTATCTAGCAACTATGTATCTTTTTATGTATAGATGCGGGGCCAGTGCATCCAATAGACTTCTCGAGGACCAGGCAACATCCTCGACTAGAGGCAGTACCATCCACAACCGTCGAAACAACAGCAGCAGTAGGGGGACCTCCATCCGGAGAGGCTGAGAAAGTTTTGAGGCGGTTAGAGAGGAACCTCACTGCGCTCACTCGTGCAGTCCCTATGGCAGAGATTGACGATCTCCCACCATTGATGCAACCTCACATAGTTAGGGTACCATGGACCTAGGTCCAAATCTTCCGGAATTT
>JASDQU011402149.1:10531-29201 GCA_032191745.1 Picea mariana
GCGTATTTACATCTTTTCTGTCTTATGGATTAAATTTATTTACAAATGTATTTACATGTGTATGTGTGTGATTTTTCTTACATGTGTGCAATATCCCAATCTAATACTTGATTAGCTAGAGTATCTGTCATTTGATTCAATCTCCTAGAAACATGGATATACATAATGTAATCAAAAGAAGGTTCTAAGAGATGTACCCTAAGGAATCATCAATGTAGCATAGGATCATAAACTCGATAAACCCCAGTTAAATGGGACACAACCAATTGTGCATCTAAATATACCTAGAGGTAAGAGATACCATGCGACAAGGTGTCACAAAGTAACTCTATTATTGCATTGTATTCGATGACATTGTTTGTGGCGTCACCTAAACAGATACCTCCAGAAGATAGAAAATGGCCTTGAGTGTGTCAACTAGTGTCATCTGCGAACCCACCAAACACCTCTGATTCACTTGAAATATGCCACAATTAAAAATATGACATCAACACAACATGTTCATAAAACAAAAAGGACAAAACAAAACTGTATAAGAACTATACATATATACAAGAAGTCACCCAAGGTGACCCACCTACGAGTAATACTTCTTGAGATAGAGCCCATTTCTAGGCTCCACTAAAGCGTTCCCTTCAAAATCAACCAGATAATAAGCACCTTTCTTTAATACCTCCTTCATGATGAAAGGTATGAACCACATGGGTTTGAACTTGCCTACCCCCAGGGGATCCTTATCTTGGTCATAGACTAGGAAAAGGTCACCTTCATAGAAAATCCGAGGACGAACGGACCAATCATACTGACACTTGACTCTTTGCTTGTCAGCCTCATTAGCCAAGGCTTCATCACACTGTTGCTCATCGAGATGCTCGAGATATAATAAGAGTTCCTCAAGCGATGAAGTGTCTGGAAATAATTGTACTGCCAACTTAAGAGATGGGATCTGGCATTCTATAGGAAATACTACTTCCAACCCGTATACGAGTTGAAAAGGTGAGAAACTAGTGGTGATCTTTACAAATGTTTGGTAGGCCCACAATGACGAGTACAACATCAAATGCCAATTTGACTTGGTCTAATTGATCATTCACTATAGAATGGTCTTGAGAGACTTATTCACAACTTCAACTTGACCATTCACTTGTGGGTAATAAGGTGATGAGCGTTCTTGCCTCAACCCTATCTTTGACATTAACTCAGACATCATTTTGTTCTGAAAGTGATTACCATGGTCAGTGACAATCTCCTTCGGGATGTCGAACCTTTCTATTATCTGATTGAACAAAAAGAGATTTGTTGTCTTTCCATCATCTTTGAATGTTCGCATAGCTTCGACCCACTTAGTGAAGTAGTATACTACTATGATGATATAACGGTGCCCCCTGGCTGAAGGGGGTTGGCATGTGGTATAGTCAATCCCCCACTTAGTGAAGGGGCCAACTGTAATGATGGGAAACATAGGAGCGGGGTGTGCCCTCATATTCCAATAGAATATCTAACACGAGTGGCACTTCTTGACCGATTAAACACAATATTTGATTAACGTTGGCCAATAGTAATTTTCTTGTAGAACATTTTGGGTTGTTTCCAACCTAGAAAAATGACCACCACATGCTCCAGTGTGGCAGTTGTTAAGCATGAGTTCCACTTATTCATGAGTGACGCACCGATGAAGGATGCAATCTACACCTTGACGATACAAAGTGTCCTTGAGTATGAGATAGTTTTTTTCTCGATGGCGTATACGTTGATGGTCGTCATGAGAAGTAGAGGTGGGGCACTTCAAAGTCTAGAGATAGAGTAGTATATATCCATACCAGGGGTCCGAATATGAAATCAAAAAAAGATCTCCTTTAATTGGTGATTCTTCGAGCATAACATCACCTTACTCAACCGGAAGTTCCGAGATAAGTTCCACAAATACCATCGAATTTTTAGATTTCACAGAAACAAAATCTAAGTCAAATTACTAGAGGATAACAATCCATATACTGATATTTCCTCCGATTACACGTCATGTCAACACATATTGGAATGGATTCACAACGGAAATGACGGTGGTCTTGTGAAACAGGATATAGTCGGAACCACTGGACAACATGTACTGCTGCCAACACAAGTTTCTCAACATGGGATTAGTTGAGTTCTGGTCCAACTATGTCTCGTCTCAGGTAATAAATCACATGTTCTTCAAGTAGATCATCCTCTTGAACCAAGACCATACCAACGGTCGACTCTACCACGACCAAATACAATAAGAAATCTTTATTATAATTGGGTGGCTGAAGTAGAGGGGTGAACATGAGGGAACATTTCAACACATCGAATGAGCACTGAGCGGATTCATCCCAATGGAAAGGGACTCTCTTCTTCAGTAAACACATAAACCCTTTAGTGATCTTGGCATAGTTTGCGATAAAATGTAGAAGAAAATTGGATTTTCCCTGTAAACTCTTGGATTTTCCCTATAAACTCTTAAGTTGAGGGACTGTGCACGTGGGAGGAAATTGAACTATCACCTCAACCTTTATAGGATCGACCATGATCCCTATTTTTGAAACTATAAAACCTAAAAGACAACCCGATGTCATGAAAAAACTGCATTTTTTTGGATTCAAGCGAATTCGATAGTAGTGACATCGCTCAAATATAAGCTAGAGGTGCATGGGATGATTAGCTCTCTTATGAGATTGTGATGCTAGATCATCGAGATAAGCCTCGACTATGTCTTTGAGATCATGGAAAGAAAAATACATGTCTCGCTGAAAGGTGGCTCCATCATTTTTTAGGCCAAAACACATCTTCCGATAAGAAAATGTACCCCATGGATAGATTAAAGTTGTTTTATGCTGGTCCTCAGGTTTAATCTGTATCTGATTGTATCCTGAAAAACCATCCATGAAAGATAATAACTCACAACCTGTGCATTCATCGACAATTTGGTCAATGAATAGGGTGTGTAAAGTATCCTTTGGATAGGCCTTGTTCAAATCACAGAAATCCGTACATACATGAATCGTTCCCTGCTTTTTGTTGACCGTAACGGGATTTGACACCCATTGAGTCAACTGAATGGGGTAGATGAAACCAACTTTGAGTAGTTTCTCTACTTCATCCTTGATAGCTTCTACTTTCTGAGGATTAACTGGACAAAGCTTCTGTTGGACAGACTTAGCGTTAGGGTAAGTTGTTATTTCATGTTCAATGATTCTTGGATCAATGCTTGGAATTTCCTCATAAGACCAGGAAAAAATGTCACAGAATTCTTTAAATAAATCTGTATAGATTTGAATCTCCTCGAGGGAGCAGTCCGCTCTGACGAAGACATTATCCACGATGCCAGGGGTTCTAGAGAGTTTGATAGGTATCTTTTTAGCGATGGTTTCCATATTACCCTTGGTGTAAATTGCGTGCATATCCAGAGGATTAATAGGACAAGACCTATCTCCAGTCATAGTCAACACAAATTAACCTACCTCAATTCTTCCTAACTCCTGGAGAAAATAATATCTATGATTGAGATCATCCTATGGTTTGTCTAGACTAGTCAATGCCTCTACAATCGCCTAGTTAGAGGGAAATACCAAGTCTAAGGAATCGATAGTGGCAAGTGAACCTTGAGCCCAGGTAGGCTCAAAAAATGGATCTAACTCCTATCTGGGAGTCATATCATGGTCAACAGAAGCTTACTGGACTATAGAGTACACAACCTTTGCCGTGGATAAGGGCATGGACATGCCATGATGCCATGTCCCTTCCATCATGACCGATGGGGAAGGAAGATTCCACGGATCATTAAAGTAAGTCATGCGGAACAACGACACTCTAAAGATTTCAGCCTTAGGCTGGTCGGGGACAGTTGATATCATCTTGACATCATCGGAGGGAGGCGGGTAATCAAAAGTACCCATGAGAGGTCGACACAAACCAACCCCCACATTTATGACATCGGGATATGAGTTATCAATCATTAGGACCATGGATGCCCCTGATGAAGGGTCGGGCCTAGAGAAGGACAATTGATCAATGGTCACGATTCGTACCTCATGTGGAAACAACAAGACCCAAAAATCTGTAGTAACCACTGCATGCATGGAATATGTCCAACTCCTTCCTAATAAGAGGTTTTATTCAAGAGGCACATCAACCACTTCAACTTCAATGCACATGGTCTTCCCTCCTAATTGCATGGGGAAAGAAGCGATGATTCCATGTGGTCTGAAATAATGACCATCGAAAGACGTAAGAAGGGTAGGTGAAGGAGACAAAATGGTTTGGCCAATGGTCGTCCAACACACCAAGGACATCACACATGTTGAGGCACCCTCATCAACCACCATATGGAAAATATTATGGGTAAAATGTTTCATGGTGTAAGCCACTACTATATGAAATGTGACATGATATGGGAGACGAGGCTTTAAGTCGATTCTATCAAGCATGATAGTTCCCAAATTACATGTCTTGGCGGATCCTAAGGCATCTAGAAAAGCCTTTCTCTGTATAGGGAAGCTTTGGAGGACCTCCAAAGAAAACATTGTGTAAGGGGTTTATGACAAATCCTCCACCACAAAGTAGTTCTGGGCAACCCTCACATTTGGATAATGAAAATACTTATTGAACGCTCCTTTGGGGATGTGTGTCATTGTTTCACCCATCTTTCTCAAAATATGGAGAGGAACAGATGGGTTTTTGGCTTCTTTACCCTTTTTAGCAGTACTTGGCATTATGTAATCGTGTGCCCTAGTAGCTATATGAGATTCACCTTTCAACATATAAACATTCAAGGTCGAGGGATTACTAGATGATGAAGTGGGTCCCTGAATTACCCCATCTGCGTTCACAGAGGCTTGAGTTAAATTTTTCCCATGTGGAAATGGGTTCATTAACACAACAGGTTGTTGTTGTGCCAGTAACTTTTGGGCCTCCGTCAGCCAAGGGCACAGGTGAGTCAGGTAGTCTTCCATGCAAAGGTTACACAGATACTTCAACTTCTTTCTCTCTATGTTTCCCCCACCAACATTATTGGTGGGTTTCCTATCCTCCTTAGCCTTATTTCGTTGTTTCTTATTCTTGTCATCCTGCTAGTTGGCCTTCGGGTTCATCGATTGCACACTGTGTACATCCGACGTCTGAGTAGGGGGGGAAACCAAAATAGAGGTTTGGTTGGTCGTTGTCTACTATATCAAAAATTGTTGAAATTGGTTTAACAACTGATCAATGGGATTCACTTGTGCTGAACCAACAATTCCATTGACATGTGGTCCATACTTCTGTCTAGTATTGTCAAGTATAGACCTCGGTGCATCTGGCAAAATTTTGTAAAGTAAACCAGACTGAGAGTAAATCATCTCTAGTTTTTGAGCTCTCATTATCGCTTCTTCTTTTTAAAACACCCCCGACAATGCTGCGTCTTTGGATAATTGAGGTACCAAAGACTTGATGAACCACTCCAGTAGGAAATCCGGTGGGATTGGTACATTTATCAAACTCTTCCGACATATCTAGTCTCGGATGTGATTAGAGATATAGTCTTCCTTTGTCTGCTCAAAGTTGGCCAACAATTTGGTGTCGGCATCGTATCTCACAGGTAATTGAAAATGGTTTAAGAAAACCATTGCCAATTCGCCAAAATTAGAGTATCTTGAGCGGTCGATTTCGATGTACCATTTCCCAGCACTCTCGATGAGACTGTGTTGAAATAGATGTAATTGTACGAAGTCATATTTCAATGAGTTGGATGAGCACCATAGGTGAAAGGTATTCACTTGAGCACCTATATCTTCATTATTTTTTCCTTCTAACTTTGGAATGTTTGAGGGTAACTTAGTCAACATAGGAGGCCAATGTGGATCATGACAGATTGGGTCATTTAATAATATTGACAAGTATGACAAATAAAAAGTTGCCAGAAATGGTAGCTCAGGTTGTTGAATATGTACAGGAGGATAGGGGCCTAGGTTTTGGCTAGCACCGGGTTGCCAATAAAAGTTAGGCCATTGGCCAGGATTTTGGTAAAAAACATGGCCTAGGCTAGCATTCAGATACTGCGCTTATTGAGACGTCATCGACTGACTCCCGTAATAGGACGTTGAGGGCTAGGAAGGGATTTATCCCGACATTGCATTCCAAAGGTTCTGGAAAGGGTTTCCCCCTGTTGACCCAACGAGAATAGGTATTGAGCCTTTCCCTGGGTTCCATTGACCATGGAAGGGGTTGCCATCGATCGACATCCCTGACAAGGAAACGAATCCCTACCATAGATTCCAAGGTCCTTGAGAAGTGTGTGACCCCTGTGTAGGAATAACACCCTGACCAAGATTTTGTCATCCAAAACTAGGGTTTCCCCCAGCCGAGATGATAGCTAATGAGAATGAATTGTTACCAAATCCGCCGAACAAAGAGAATGACAAAGAACCCACCGATGTGGTACTAGAAGAAGGTCCTTGACTATCTGCTCCAAACGAGTTGTAGTTCATGTTCGTCTAGGCGGGCTGCTAAGAAACACTACCGAGCAAGGGGGATGACGGAGGTATATGACCCCCATTGTAAGGGAAAGAGTTATAGGGTGTTGAGGAACCCCCCATGGACCCTTGCAGAGGAGAGTTTGATTTCACTTCCCCCAGACCCATAGTCTGTAGGGTGGAGTAGGTGAGGATCGAGTTTGTATCAAAACTAGGCATCCCATATGAAAACAGAGGGCCTGTCACACTCTGTTTGAAAGTGGTAGTGATTGTCGCTATAGACGGAATCAAAACACTGCCCGAGGTAGAGGTAGTCAATACCATAGTGTCCTGGACCTGTGAAGGTGAGTTAGGAGGTAGAACGCCCCCAATAGTGGTAGCCGTAGAGGGAGTATGAGGACTCCCTGATGAAGTGGAAACATTTGCTTCCATCGCTGCTTGCAGGACTATCTGACGCTTGTGATGCATTGCCCTTGGAGGGGCAAGTTGTATCAAAAGTGGCACCGACAAGTAAGTGATCGGAGGGTTGTACAGACCGAGAGCTTCTACTCCAAGATCTTAAATAGTTAGTTCCTCCAGATACGAGTGTTCTCCTCTCAAAGTTGTCTCAGATACAGTTTCATGTGGCCCAGTCACCTCAAAAGACCCTTCCTGGTCAATTCTTTGCCTTCACAGTGGCAGTGGTGGCTCCAAGTTAACCTACGACAGGCCCAAAATATTTTGTGACCAACAGAGCTCTTGATTTTCCACTATGAGAAAATAAATGGCACACTAAGGGTTTTCTAACGCCAAAGACGAAAACACACACTAGAAAATTTCCTACAAGATATAGCAAGCAAACCACTATAACTAGTTGGAAGAACAGTTACACCAGCCAACACTAGAGAAAATTACCAGTGCAAGTGCATCTCGAACACGAAAGCACCCTCCATGTATACTCTGCAAAACGTGGCCTGATGTTTGTCCTAGGTACCACGGTATACCCCCGCAGTCACCTGTGTAAGTCCCTAAAAAAAGGAAACTAGGTTGCCAACTCGTGAACAATTAAGAGGAGGGTACATTCAACAGTTGGGGGGACCGCAATGAGTAGGGTATCAGGCCCGAAACCTATCGAGGGTATAAAAATAAAGTGTTTTGGAAGATGAATGAGGACCTTTAACGGATTCGAGACCCATAAAGCTCCATGGAAAATGTGATCAATGTAATCCCAAGATAATTCCTCTATATGTGTTCCCCACTACGCTTGGTCTGGCTTTGGAGGGGTTATCTCTGCTACCTTTCCACACGCAACCTCATGTTTAACCCCTGTGTTAGAGGGGGGTCCCAGATAATTTCCATGTTACTGGACTCCTACACTCCCTAACATAGACTCATATGTTTGTTTTGTAGCCTTGAAGAGTTTCCTCTCCAACCTGAATCAAGGCTCTAGCCTAGTCTAGTTAATGGACCCTAGAAACATAAAGTCTAATTAATTTTAATTAATCATTAATTTTAAGTGGTTTATCTTAATTCAAAGGAACGAAAATGAAATTGGTGGTGTTTGTAAAGAGATGAAAGAGAAGAACAAGTGTTGGAAACAAGATTACTTCTTTTTCAAAAGATTTGCAAATTGAAAACTCTTTAACCAAAATTTCTAACTAATTTCCTTTCCAAGATCTTTAAAAAGAAAAAACTAAAATTGAATTTCGCTCGACTACGAGCTACTTAAAGTCCTAATTATTTAGTAAATAACTTAAGAAAGCACTCTTCTTCCTGATAAATAAAGACAACTAACCTAATTACTTAACCAAACAAGAAAATGAAATCTTTTTTATTTCTTTATTTTATGCTTCAAAATAAGAAACTTGAAAATGAATTCTTTTCTTTTCTTCTAAAGAAAGTAAAAGGGAAAAGTGCAGATAAGGAAATACCAAAGAAACTGACTTCTGGTCTATTGCGGATCGCAAGGAGTCACTGAAGGAACCACAAAGGCTAAAATAGAAAACACTCACAGACTCATCCAAAACCCTTTCAATGAAAACACAAGCAATCTTGAAAGATAAAGGAACTGACGTCAAACCTAGACTTAAAGACTATAACTACAGAGGCCAATACTAAATCAAGAAACCCCTGAGAAGTCAGACTTCAATCAGAGAAGAGGATGATTTCCTCTTCTTAAGGAAAAGTCCTCCTAACATAGGCATGCTCCTGATGCTTAAGCAACCTGCATATGTACACGGGTTGTCCAAAGGTAGGGCGTGCATGTATGCATGCAGACCCACTGTGGGTTGCGTACACCTCTATAACTTCTCAAAAAAAAGAAAAATAACAGTCAAGTTAACCAGGCAGGGAGTATTGGTATAGTAGACTAGAATCCCTTGAAGACTTAGCAACTTACAGAGAACTCAAAGAGGTAATTAAGCCAATTAGAAATCCCAAAAACATCCCCTAAAAACTCTAGAGGTTCCCTACTAAGGTCGCCAATTTTGCTACAGTGGGAAAACCCCCCCATGGACTACACTAGGGTTCAATCATGCAAGCAGAGCTAGTTGTCTAAAGTCTCCTACTTTTAACAACTATCCTGACAATACCCCACATTCATGCATAAAATACAAAGTATAAGGATCCGGTAGTCTTACCTTAAACTATGTGTTCAATGTCGATCCTTTTGTGTTCGATCGCTTCTCGACTGCAAGTCTCCTCCCAAGCCTAAACTGAATTCACCAAAATACAAAAAAGAAACTATGAACATGAATATTATATATGAATTAGTGGGTTAGATGTCATAACAAAATGTAAATCAAACATGAAGATTGAACACATCATATGGCGGGACAGAAAAAGTACTTCTTTATATTAATCTCACAAAGTCACTTACAAAATGAGATCGACGACTGCTCCTCAAACCCGGTCCTGGGCTCCTCTTCACGAAGCTCAAACTGCTTCCACATATCCTTCTTCTCTCACACTTCTCTCTAGAGAATGGGCATAGGCTTATGAATAAGGAATTCTAGCTCAAAACTCACAATGTGGTTGCAAATTCTTGGGGCAAGGGCGGAAAATGAAATGGGCAGAGTTTCACTGTAGCTATGTTTTTCCTTGGAATGAGACCCCAATACCTCCTTTTATATGAAAAAAGGAAGGTTATTCAGTTGGGTGGCAGGCTATAGGCGGTGGATTAGTTGGGAAACTATCCAATAGCCCGTAATCACAACGAATCCCTTGCAACTTTTTAATTTTATTTAACTTTTGTCAGTATACACTAGCTGTAATGGTGCAGCTAGCGTACGTACACAAGAAGTAGTGGTGCAGGGTGCGTACATATTCAAAAATAGTGTTTTTAAGAAGAGTTGTTCAATGTTGGCTTTGAAAAAATAGTAAGTAAGATGGTCTGATGCCAGGTATGCATGTATGGTGCAATTTAGGGTTATAACAAATTCATTTTATCATAAAAGTGGATTTGGTTAGATAAGTACTTCACATGTAATTTGCATACAGTCAAGCAATCATTTTATTTCGAATGTCAAGTAGATGTTTATTATGTATTAAAAGATTAATAAGCATCTAAGGATATTTTAGATCAATGATGAAACATTTATGGCGATGAAAATGAAGTACAACTGAAGTGAAAATGAGGGGTAACAACTATCTCCAACTTGGTTACATGTGCTCTACATGAGAGTGCATGAGAACTCTATAATCCACAAAACCTATAGTCCTTAAATATTCTCACCAAATAGGCATTAGATACATGGAGACTAATGAAGACACAAGTTTCTTGTCCCTTCCCAATATAGAAATAAAGTAATACATGAAAGGAACATGGAAATCATTCAGTAGCGTCGTATCTTAAAGGAAGAACATATAATATGTGAACATCCTATTACTTTATTCCAAAAAAAAATTAAAATGTGGAAATAAATAGAGTAAAAGACACACATGTAAAGGTAATGCTCACGCTAAATATATTATTCATTCTATTCTAATTTACAACCATGTCATATGGCATCATATATTATCTTAATAGAACAATTATAAAATATTTCCCATTCATGGGAAAGGGCAATGTCTCATCATCGAAATGACTAATATAGAAAGAATTATTACTTGGATTATCCTTGGTTCTATAAGGTCCCAACCACAAAGTTTTTAATTTTCCATATTTTCTTTAATTTTTTATACTTTCATTATTTATGAGAATAATATCACCCCTTTGGAAATTCCTTGGACGAGCCTTTTTGTCGAAATTGGCTTCAACCTTTTCTTTATTTCTTGAAAAATGATCAAAATATATCCTACTTCTTTGATCAAGTTTGGTAATTTAGATGATTCTTATTTGCACTGCACCTTGGCCAAAGGGGAGATGTTTCAAAATCTAGCTGGTAGGGTCGTTAAGTAAATTAGAAATATTATTTTTACCTTGTATACCATTTTAGAAGGGATTTTATTAGTTTATTATTTATTAGTAGTCCTTGATAGAAACCCACATTCAATGATGATTTAATCCTGGATGCATTCAATCATGACCTTGTTAATTGATATGGATTTAACACATTTAGTAAATTAATCCATGTCCATGATAGTTGATCCAAAAGGGTCTTCACATTCGATAAATTTAGAAGGTTCCCCATTTTTGTCGAAGTTGTTCACACAAAAAAGATCTTGTAGAGATATTTTAGACGCAATTTAAACAAGGTCAAATGTACTTTGTATGCAAAAGATATGGCTCATTGAATTTTTTGTAAAAAAGGAAAAAAAAAAATGATTAATACATATTTTGAGCTTAGGTGCTCTTGTAATATTTGTTTTTAATGTAATAGGAAACTAATGAAAGTGTGATAGATACATAGTATTGTAGTTTCCTATTCTAAGGGGAATGTTGATATATTCATGGGAAGAGTTGATATTTTTTCTCAACTTATCCCTTGAATTGTTCTCATATCCTAGTTTATTAGGTCTAGAGAGTTATTATCTCCTTGTAATGTTGAGGTAGTTCTCAACAATGAAGAATTATTAAAGTACGAATATGCAATTTTTCTCTTAAGAGAGAAAATAGTATTCAAAAACTCTTTGAAGAAGAATAATCAATTAGCCTTATTTTTGAATTGTTATCCCTTTTTGTAAAAAGGAGGTTAAGCCCCTTATTTGGAAAATTTTGTAAGCCGCTTATTGGGAGAATATTGTAAGCCCCTAATTGGGAGAATGTTTCATCCCATTGTAAAGAAGAGAACGAACCCCTTATTGGGAGAAGAATTTATCCCTTTTTGTAAAAAGAGAATCCCTTTGAAATGAGAATTAATGAAACAATTCATTGATTGAGCGAACCTAAAGACGTATCTAGAATTTGGTGAACTCCTTATCAATATGGTTTGCATATTCTCTCATGTTTATGATTTGTTTGTTGTTTAATTTCAGTGTTAAATGATGAATTTTAATTATCATGCCAATTTCCAAGTTGATGATGGAAAATTGAGAGATTTGTAATTCATTTAATAAAGGAGAAAATATTAGTCATTTTTATATTTCCTTTTTCGGATCAAGTTGGCATTAGAGTAGTTATTTGAAGGGTTTGTTAACATTTTTTATTCTTTGTTTTAGATTCTTTTATTTGTTCCATTTTCAATTTGGAAGTGCATTTTTCTTGGTTGAAAAATGACAAATATGGGCAAAGATCTGAAGAGAGAAAATATTTGGGAGATTCAATAAATAGACCACCATATTCAGGAGGAAAACTTTGAATTAATACTAATATTACAATTCTTTCCTAATGAGAAGCAAGAGCTGCAAGAAATATTGTTCTTCCATGGAGAATTTCTCATGAGAATCATTCAAGCGTTGCAACTTGAATTTGAAGGCACAAAAGATATTTTGGAAAAGTTCAATAATGATGGAGTGGATAAGAATAAAGACTATACAATGAAAAGGAGATCATATTCTACCACAAAATCTCAAACCATGACTGAGGTATGTACAGTAAGTAATTCATCATGTTCTCTCTCTTCCCATCAAGATGTAGATGTTTCTTTTGGTGAATTTGAGAATCATACATGGGGTATTGGTACTGTTGTTCTAGAGTTTATACTTAAGTCTTTAAAGTATAAAGTCTAGGCATCCAAAAAAGTAAAGAGGGCTTAAAATATATAAAAAGAAAAACAGTTCTTTAGGAAAGAATCTATGGCTGATTTATGAGTTGTCTTTATCTAGATTAAAATCGTTCCTAGATGCTTATGTCATGTTCAATGGCTGCCTATGAACGTTCAAGTTCAACCTGGGTGGTGGCGGTTTCTAAGATAGTATTAAACAACATTAAATTAATGTTGGTCTGATCTGTGAGATCGGGTTCAATGTTGGGCTGTCTTGCAATAGGTACAGTCATGGTGGAAAAGAATTTTTAGAAGATCCGTTATTTTAGGTTTGTTGTTTCTATTTTAGATTATATGAGCAAAAATTACCAAATTTGAATTAATAATATAACAATTTCAGAGGTCATTTCCCGTATCTGAGTTAAATTGAAAATAATGTATGTGATGAAAGAAAACAAAAAGTTTTTTAAACAATGTGAGGCATCAATCATGGAATAATATCACTTTGTAACAGAAGCAGAAACTAGGCGAGAAACCTTTAATGAAGCATAAAATATGGTGATCTAAATAGTTCACAGGTATTGTGTCTGCTGATAGCAAACACAGAGGAAAATCTGTAAAACAATTAGATGACTAAATAACAAATAACCACAGTAGATGTTGAACTAAGTTGTAGTTAGACATTCATAAAAGATATATAAGAAATGATGTTGAATATGAAGAAACATAAGAACACATAACTCAGGTTTGACGAAATATGGAATCTCTAGTTTGCATTTGTATTAATTTTGGTAAAGGAGAAATTTCTCTGCTACAACTAGCCAGGAAAAATCCTTCTCTAAGTATTTTGAAATTATATTTATACAAATTTTCTCAACCCTAGATGGTTGGAACTTTCCTTACTCCTAGATATTTAACAGTTACAAAAATAAAGACTTGAACCGTTTCGTTGGTTTCTTTTCTATCTTCTTACATACACCGGTATAACAGGCAACATGTATCGTTTCATCATTTCTTTGAAATACTTATTTCACTTGGATCAAGACTCTCGATGCACTTTCTTATAAACTATGCTAATCTTCACGAAGGCTCTCGACACATCCTTTGCCTCAAACAGATACAACTTCCTCTGAATTTTTGGCAACCTGTCCTCAATTCTCTTATCCTCAAATTTTTCTTCTTGTAACTATAAGTTTGGCTTCACCAACCATTTGTCCATTTGTGCAACATTGACCTATATCAACTACGAAATTTCAATATGAGCTTCATTCAAGATATCTTTTATGTTCAGTTGATGCCTTATAACATTGATCTGTCCTAGTAGTTCAGGACAATCACATTTTCCAATGCCTAGTGATTTTTTATCCAGCGCATCGAAGGTCTCTTCACAATCTTCCTTAATTTATTTGGCCATTTTATTACCTTTAGATATATTGGCCTCCCATACTTTTAGCATGATATCACCCCTCATTTCTTTTGTGACAAACAACCTAGGAGTTACTGATACCTCTTCTTTAGCCAAAAATACAACTTCTTTTTTAAAAGCATCCTCAACTACAGTAGCCTCTTTTTCTCTGAGAACAATTTTATCTAATGATTGTCCAATCTCCTTAAAATAATATTGGGTGATTCCTAATTTAGAAAACACACTTTGTAGTGTTGTTTCCAATTTCTGATGCACTTCCAGTGCCTGGTCTTGAAACGTTGTTACATTTACAACCTGGCTTTCAGTAGAACTCAACTTAGATTATAGTTGTGTTATTTATTCCTCTTGCTGGAGGACTGTCCCTTGGTTGGATTTCGTATTCTTATACATCTCATCTAAACTAGACTTGAGCAATTGAATCTCCTATTTGTCAATAGCTCTAGCCTGTTCCAGTCCTTTATTTATCTCATCTCTAATATTTTTCCCTGTATTTCTTATTTGACTTTGCTACTAGGCTATCATTTGATTCCTTTGTTTCAACATTGCTTTCAAATTATCAACTGAAAACAAGTTGGCTGTAGTGAAATCTCCCAAAGAGACTGCTACCTCTGTGGAAAAATCCTCCTCTTCTAGATTTTGTCCATCCACAAGCATCCTATGCTTTTTGACCAATGTACCTTCTTTCAGGTGCATTTCTTGTTTCACTACATATTTTCTCTTGTTACTAAAAAAGAAGTCAGAGGAAGGTATTTCTTCAATAGACATTGGGGTAAGGTCACTTTCGTACATAGCTCCAAGATCGGGAGTCCCAAAACTTGACTATAAATGAGTCAATGCTATACTAGGACTGCCTAACTCTGTGAATTGTGTTCCTTATGTTGTTTTGGGGGTATCAGGCAGGAATAGTTGACGATAAAGGAGAATCCATTTGATTTAGTTTTAAAGGTGTCTCAGACTTAGAATACCCTTTAGACCCTGGATGCTCTGTCTGCGAAGTTTTTTCTTTTTGTGAAGACACTTCAGGATTCTTTGGGTTTTCCTCTATAGTCCTTTTATCCAAAGACTTTGGTTCAAAACCTGGAGGTATACTTTCTTGTTCTAAAGGAGGGATTGTCAATTTTCCCTAAAGTATCTTGGGAAACCCAACTCGTCTATGCTTTTGGAAAGCGAGAAAGTTAGCTTGTAGATCAGGAGGTAATGCTTGGATTCTGTCTAATATTTCCTTATAAGTTGTGATTCCTTTAAATATGTCATCACACGGGGAGTCTTCATGCTCATATGTTTTCATATTACAATGAGCTAGATGATTTCCCACAATTTGCTATGGATCATGCTTTATGAGTTCAAGTTCTACCAGTTTAATGTCATCTAATGCTGCAACTTCTACCGTGGAATGACCAAAACTTAGAAGTGAAAACCTCCCGATATGTATAGGAAAAGATGGCTAGAAATTATTCTAAACTTCTTTTAACTCTTTGTCAATGCATCCTATTATTATTTGGTAAGCCATTTATCTACACACCAGTCTGTCAGGGAGAAATTTTGGGAGAGCATGAGGGGAAATTGAACATTCGAATACTCTGACATAAGAGAAATTCTCTTCGATAAACCAATCTGCAACTGTTTGAGGTTTCCCACGATTTTCTCCAAAATCTGAGGGGGTGGGTATCCATACAATATTTGTTGCATAGGAATCACTACATAGTGACATATTTCATAAAAGAAATCTTTTACTTTTTCTTCCCATAGTTGAGACTGATAGAAATGGATGGGTTCTGCGCAGGTTGGTTTCCAGCTCCAATTCATCAATGGAAAAGGGGTCATATAAAAAATAACGTCCATGACATACGTAGGCATATAAAAAGAAGCAGGGTGGCCTTTTGAATTTTCCATTTGGTACTCTGCAATCTCCTTGGTTAGGTTATCTTATAGAATCTTACCTAGTTGAAAGTGTAAACCTCGGCTCCCTCGCGTATAATTGGCACCCATTTTACGGGGAAATGGGTAGGGCTTTTCCTCCTAAATAGTCTACATAACATCATTTCTATATAGACCATATATTCATTTAACTATGCTGTGGAATAAATGCCATGGGTATCAACTCTAAATTTCGTTGGAATTCCCCACCATGCTTTGATTATATCTGAATAGGTTTGGTCAAATTTTGTACACTTCTTTCGTTGAAAATCTTCTACGAATTCAACATTATAAATATATTTAGAAACAGGGGATAGCTTGTACATTACTTGAATTTGTTCTGGCCTGAAAGAGCCAGCGAGGACCTTTTGATGGTCTGTGATGCTCTTGGTATGCACATCGGTGTTCACCAGAGCCCAGGTTATCATGTCATTGTATGGCATGAGCTTCGGGAGTGTAGCTATTTTATGAAGCTTATCCTCTGCTATAACTGTGAGTTTAGTTCCAATTTTATCAGTGTTTTCGTCTCCAAAATCATCTGGGAAATTCCTGACCTCGTGTTCCAAGATTTCGAAGATCTACATCTAGGACCTGACCGAGTCTACATCGTGTGGTGTGGTATCAGATAGAATGTATGAGTTCGGATTTGAGCCTTCACCATCTTCATTACTCTTATTTAGTGTTTTCCTAGGTGCCATGCTGCCTGTGATAAAAGAGAATACTTGTTACAGAGAAAAAGGCATGAACTTTCTCAAATACAACTTGCTAATTTGCTAAAAGTGAGAATGAAATTTGAAATAGAGACCTTTATTCACCTTTTCCTGCCTTAATTATAATGTGATTCTACAGGTGATGGATTTATTTTCCTTAATGAAGAGAGTACAACTGGAGATACGCATCTTACACTATAAAATATCCCATTAATCTATAATAAATGCTGGAAAATATTGGCGATTCGAGACCAGGAGTTTGGGTGTAATATCGTTTAATAATCCCGAAAAGTGAAAATGTGAAAAGCCATTTTATATCGTTAACCTTTGTTTTGATGTTAAGCTAATCTCACTTAAGAACTTAATACTTTCAGGACTCCATGCTTCGGGTTTTTTTGAGCATGATGAGTGATAATTCTCTGATTTCTCGAAATGTGATTGATTAATAATATATTAAGTATGTTTAAACTTTAATTAATCATGATTAAAAAGGATTTCATGAGTTACACATCGGGATTTTAAACTGTCGTTTGAATTGAGATTCCCGAGAATGAAAATACGATAAGCTTAAATTACCATTAAATGTTTTTTAGTTATTCTTATTAAGTTGGTTTAACTTCTTTTAAATTTTCTTTTTGTGACTTCGGTATCAGAACTTTGGGGTTGTCGTTAAATATCAAACTGTGTAAATAAAAGAACCTTGAAACCCGAAACTCCTGAAAAGTTTTTAATGTTTTGACCTCTTTTCAAAACCAAGGGCAATGCCATAGTCTGCTAAGAAATTTAAACCGTTGGATTGATCGAATGACTATCCACTCACATTTTTGTTCTCTTTTTTTTTTTTTTATTTAAACAAAAACGAAACTTTATTTTAGTGTAAGGTTTTTTTTTTTTTAGGAAAATATGAAGTGTGTTTCAACATAGGATCCATCTAGGGATCTTGTTTCCTTGCAGGATGAGAAGAACATGTAGACCGAGTGCCTTCATTGGATGAATGGAGTCATTATTGCAGTTTTGTGAAACACACTCTGGAGAAAAAGAAAACAGGACTTTAAGATTTCATCTTCAAATTTGAAAACTCTTCGGAACTAAAAAATTTGGTGACCTCGAGTCAGGCTTGTAATAGTTTTCCTTTCCTAAAACTGACCTCATATTTGTATAAGGTAATCAAAACAACCTTAATCGTTCTACCAGGTTTTATTTGATTTTGTTCGCATCAAGGTAAAGTAATTCCAATGTTTTAAGTTAGGGAATCCCATAAGCTTAGAATGTAGGTCTAATAAAAAAAGAGAAATAGTTACCAGAGCATCTTGTATTTCATTTATAACAGCCTATCAGATATGTAGACATTTCTTCACTGCCAGCGAGCCTGTTCAGTACCCTAGTGAATTTATCATATTTCCCACATTGAATTTCCTTTCACCACTTCCATTAGTATTTTAGCATTTAAATGCTGAGATGAGGGAAATCATATAATGAATTGCCTTTATTCATCTCTTTGGAATAGATGGGGGAAATCATTTAAATGAATTTTCTTTCACCATCTGTCTCTTTTTTTTTTTTTAATATGAAGTGGGGAAATCGATCGGTATTCAATATACCTGGGAAAATATCTATTTATAATTTAATAATAGAGGTCTATCAACTCACTTTAATTGCTCTGGACTAATCCTCTCGTGACCTTCAAACATCTTTAGCTTCAGGGAGATTCTTAAGGGGAATTCTTATTATATTTTTTAGGGATTTTCCTTGAGTGAAACCAATCAATTTATTCCTGTTAGAATGACTAAGAGAGCTAGGATTAGCCTAGACATAGTTCATCTAAAGTTAGAGGAACTATACAATTTTTACCTATTCCCGTTTTGAAGGTTAGTTTATGAGTTTCCAAAGTTAAGGTGAGACCTTTCTTCTCTTATGAAGCTTATGAGAAGATATCAAGGACCAGGCGAAGGTAAATCTTGATCATAGATGGGGGAAAAGAAAGGGGTTTCAACTATTCTATTGTGGGTACACTTACTCTTATCAAGCTTCTTATTCAACTCGGAAATTTTCCTTACTCTCTCTCTATTGCTTATTTTTCATATATAT
>JASDQU011402149.1:29266-42818 GCA_032191745.1 Picea mariana
AGGTACAGAGAAAAAATTCTAAAATTAAAAGTTGCTTTTATCTTCTCTGATTGAAATTTTAGTGTTAATATTAATAAACATGAGATTACTGTCTTACTCGTTCACATCTCCTGGGACATTTTAACCTAAGTTTTTAAAACAAAAATTCATACCTCAGCAGTTTTTATGCTTCCAGCCAAATAGACTATTATTTCATTACCTTTTTCAGGAGACATTTAATGTGAGTATCCATGCATGTCACCTTTTTTATGTTTCTAGTCTCTTGGCTTATCAACAAGCCTCCTGCAATAAGATAATCAGGATAGCTATCAGGAACTCTAGTTGATTGGAAACCTTCTTATTGCAATTTTTGATCTATTTTGTATATATATATATATTAAGCCGACCTTTTATATTTAGAGTAAAAATAAAAGCTTGTCAAAAGGAAGGTAATTGTAAATAGAACAAAACATGAAAACAAAACGGTATGTACAATGAGAGTTCGGAAACATATTACTACATGAAGTGCTTAAGGTATCGCCCATTGAAAGGGGCGTTAAGAATCTTTCCGTCAAGATTTTCTAAATAAAACATATTCTTTGCCTCAAAGGCTACAATTCTGTATGGTCCGCACTAGATCTGATCAAACTCACCATGTTTCCCAGCATCTTCTTTTCTGGCTTCCCATTTTAGAACCAAATCCACCAGGGACAAATTCCCTATCCTTAGCTTTTTGGTCAAATAAGGATTTCATATTATCTTGATACTTCTGTAGTTTTTCATCTACTTCGTCCCTATTTTGATGAACTTCAATTAGTTGGTTTATCCTCCTTGTAATGTCATTTGGCTCTTCGTTTGAGTCTTTCCAGAGTTTCATTATTGGCAACGCTAGATTTATTGGTAATATGACGTCAGTACCATATACCATCTAAAACGGAGACATTCTGATTGACCGTTTTGTGCCTATCTTGTTAGCCCATAAAACATATTTTAAATGCACATGCCATGCTTTCTTGTTTTCAGTTAGTACTTTCTTAATTATAGTGATCATGATTTTGTTAGACGACTTAGCTAATCCATTACCTTGTGGATAGTAGGCCGTGGAGTGTCCTAGTACAATATTATATTTTTGGAAAAAGCTTATCATGGCCATGGACTTGAAGGCCTGAGCATTATCAGATACTATTTTTCGGGGACAACCAAATCTTGATAGGATATTCTCCTCCAGAAAGCTAATCACTACTACGTCAGTTGTGTTTCATGTAGGAATAGCTTCCACCCATTTAATGAAATAGTCTATTGTGGTAAGAATCCATTTGTGTTGAGCACTTGAGTGTGGATGAATTTCTCCACTAAAATCAAGACCCCATTTCTGAAATGGAGCTTCAGTTTTAATTGGCACTAAAGGTAATGACAGGACTTTATGCTTGCATGTAAACAACTAACAAGGATTACAAGTTCAGACTTTAGTATTTACATCAATTAATAATTTCGACCAGTAATACCTGACTCTTAGGATTTTATAAGTCATTTCTCTCCAAGCATGGTGTCCTCCACACACTCCTTCATGGAATTCATCTATAACCTTTTCTATTTTGGATTCTACTAAGAAACTTAGCAAGAAACCTAGGGGATCTTTCCAATACAATTGACCATCTATAATACAATATTTTACAACATGTAATTTCAATGTCCTAGATTTAGATGGTGTTAGTTCAATGGGACACTGGAGGGTCAGTAAATAAGAAATAATTTCGTGGTACCAAATTGAAGAAGAGAATTTTTCTATAATTTCAGTTGGGTGCGTAGTGGCATCGAGTTCATCTATCTCTAAGAATACTTTGTTCTCTTGCAGATGATTTATTCTGAGTGATTTCAAATTTGATTCAGCCAACAAATTATCCAAACCTTGACCTTTGATAAGTTTAGTTGGTTTCACTTGTAGTTCAAACTCCTGAGTTTTGGCTAACCATATGCCTCTCCTTCCATCATTGTCAGGTTGAACCAATATATCTTTAATAGAACTAGTAGGCACATAAGCAATGATATTTGAATGTAGTATGCAAGTTCTGAAATCTTTGAGAGATTTCACCATTACATAAGCTTGTTTTTCCAATATGTCGTATTTTAGCTCAGCATCTCTGAGACTTTTACTAAAAAATGCAATGGGCTTCTCAAAACCCTCATCATTTTTTTGTAACAATACAACTGCAATAGTATGCTCAGAAGCAAATGAAAAAATAAAAAATTCTTTCAAATAATCAAGACTCGCCAGTACTATTGCTTCACCTATGACCCTCTTAATGTGTTCGAATGATGCCTTAGCCTCATTTTCCCACTTTACCTCGCTGTATTTTTTAAGCATATATGTAATCAACTTTATGATTTCAGCAAAATTTGGAATGAATCTTCTCAAAAAAATTATTTTTCCTAAAAATGACTGAATTTCTTTCCTATTCCTGGGAATATTAATAGTATCTATTGATTTGATCCTTTTCAGGTTGATTTTAATTCCATCCCTAGACACTATATGGCCCAAGAGTTTACCTTCTTGCATTGAAAAATGTGATTTCTTGGGATTCAGAGACAAACCAAATCTACAACATTTTTCAAAAGTTTGCTTGAGGTGTGTTAGATGTTCTGCATCAGATTTAGAAAAAATGGTTAGATCATCAAGGTAAATAACAACAAACTTATCTCTTTCATCAACGAAGGCGATGTCCAAAGCTCATTGGAAATTTTCTCCTGCATTCATTAAACCAAAGGGAATTTTTCCATACATGAAGGTACCCCAAGAAGTAGTGAACTCAATTTTTTCTTTATCATCTTGATGGACTGCAATTTGATTGTAGCTTGAAAAACCATCAATCATAGACATTATGTTATCTGCTACTACTTTCTCTAAAACGTGATCCATTTTGGGAAATGGATAATTGTCTTTGAGTGATGATCTGTTTAGATTCCTGAAGTCTACACACAGTCTGATTTCACCGTTTTTCTTTCTTACTGGGACTAAATTAGCTACCCACTCAGAGTATCTTAGTGGGACAATGATATTGGCATCCATAATTTTTTTCACTTCTTTCTCTATCACCGTTAGTAATATAGGATTAATCTATCTAAGTTTTTGCCTAAAAGTTTTGACACCTTGTTTCAGAGGAATTTTGTGTTCCATTATAGTAGTGTCACAAGTTCTCAATTCGTCATAGGACCAAGAAAAAACGTCTTTATATTTTCTAAGAAACTCAACATA
Organism: Picea mariana; assembly: GCA_032191745.1. Classification (NCBI taxonomy): domain Eukaryota; kingdom Viridiplantae; phylum Streptophyta; class Pinopsida; order Pinales; family Pinaceae; genus Picea; species Picea mariana. The sequence continues at coordinate 32,499 of JASDQU011402149.1, forward strand.
CTTACTTTTTATTTCATGAGATAGGTACTTAGATAATTTTACCAACCTAGGATTTTCTTTGGTACCTATATCGCAATCTTCAACCTTTTATGGTTGAGGCTGTAAAGTGGACTTCCCAGGGATATTGTCATGATTAAATAACCTCTCTAAGGGTATCAAGCCTTTGGGGATTTGATTATATTTTAAAATAAGCATACGATGATTAGCAATCTTATCTTGAAACTCTTGGGGATCTTCCCCTTCCTGCATGATCCAAGCGAGATCATTATGGTTTTCTTGGTCGACATGTGTTTCGGAAAAATCATCTAACACTTATAAAAAATTCTTGATTTGTTCATCATCCTCGAAAACCTGCCAATGTTGTATGTTATTTGGTATGGAAGGTCTGTGCCTCATCTCTATATGGTATTTAAGTTTAAAAATTGTTGGAGGCACAAAGGTTGAGGCTGCTTTAGCCAGTGAATCAACCTATTGATTTTCAGTCCTAGGAATGAAATGGAAATGAAACGATGAGAAACAATTCTCAATTAGATCCCAATAATAGTTCCTATAAGATATCAACCTTGGGTTCTTAGCCTAGTACTGACGATTAACTTGTTTTATGATCAACTCAACATCACCGTAGACTTCTAAGTTTTTAATTTTCAATTTTCTGGCAGCTTCTAATCCTAGAACTAGAACCTCATATTCACATACATTGTTAGTATAATCTATGTCTCACTGTAATCTATAAGAAAAAGATATAATGAACTCGTCATTGGGTGCCACAAAAGGCACTCCAGCTCCTACTCCTTTACAAGATAAACCACCATCAAAATACATTTTCCAAACTCCGGAACTATATACATCTTTATTTATTTTTTCTTCTTTTTATTTTTCTTTTTCTGTACAACTTTCTTCTATACATACATCAATATATCATCAATAGATAGAATACAATTCCCTAAATATTGATCAACAATATAAACAGGGTAGTTCTCTAGTTTCAACATATCACTTATCGTAAACGCCAACCTCATCTCTCTGTATAAGCATGTGAATTGTCCTCCAAAGATTGGGATTGTGACGTACATCATATCCAATTGAAGGGATCCTCCAAGATTAGCACTCCAAGATCTAGATAACAACATGCCATACTTTGGGGGTATGTTAGTAACAACTACATCCATCCGAACACATTTCACAGGAACCTGAGCAATATTAACGACTAGATCTTTTATCATACCCACACATTTTACTTTTCTTGAATGAAACGAATATAAGTCTCCATATGGTCGAGTGGTTTCGAGACCCAAACTATCCATAATACCTTTGGTCATCACGTTGTGAGAGGCTCCTGAATCTAACATGCAGTTGTGAAGAAGACTATCGTTCACAGTGTTGACGGGCGAAATTGACCGTCCGTCAACTGGAAGAGTGGAACCGGTCTGGGGTTGTCTAATAACCCAAGCCATTTGGGATGAACCACCCTAACGGGTTTAGCGGCTCCGTTAACCGATCTAAGTCCTATAAAAACAAAAAGGAAAAAAAACTACTCTAAACTAACTAATCTAACTAAAACTAACTATTAAACAAACTAATAAACTAATCTAACTAAAACTAACTATTAAACAAACTAAAACAAAATTAACTATTCTATATATACAATCTACTAACTAATACTATACTAACTTTAACTAATTAACTATCTAACTACTAACAGAAATAAATCTTATTCACAAAATATACAATATTAACAATTTACAGATTTAAATAAAACCTGAAAAACTCATTAATATTCTGTCCTAAGACAGAAAGAGATATTTTTTGTTGATTTTATAATTTTATGAACAGAAATAAAACAGAACTAACTAAACTAAACAACTAATATACTAATTCTAACTACAAATCTAACTAAACATATATCTAACTAAACTACTAATATTATACTAATAAATTAACCAAACAAATAAATCACAAACTGACCTGGAGAAATGCTCCAGGTTTGTCCTATGTATGATGATTGTCTTAGTTGATCGGAGGGAGGAAACCCGCACCGAATTATCCAGAAGATTGTCGTAAACGACAAGCTGCAGTGCTCTTCAAATATGATTACAGGGCAAACAAGACATAAAAGTTACAACAATCTTATGATTTATAAATCTTCACAGTTAGATAAACCTGTATGCAAAGACTTATACAAAAATGATTCAATTGATGAAGAACAGAAATATGTCATTCATTAACTGAAACAAAAATAATTGTTGTATTTTTTAAGTAATGAAAGAAATCAAATATGGATAACACATTAATTAAATCATATCATTCTGCAATAGATTACGATAGCTAAAGTAGTCTATAATCAACTGCAAACGACATGCATAAACTTGAAACCAAAGATTGATATTATGAAAGCGAAAGCTGTAGAAAAACATCAACTCTTGTCTCGGTTTGTATTAGAAATCCATAGCCTCTGGTTCTCCCACAAGTGAGGATGTTTCTTATTACAAAAAATAATAAGTATTTAAAGACCTTCCACAGGGTAAAACATCCATGTGGAAGTTATCAAAACTATTTACATAAAATCTGGGAAGATATCCCAAGTCTGACTAAACTAGGAACCTAAAATAAAACTAAAACACACAAATATCTCCTAGACTGTCCAACATGCCCAATGCAATTCGAATGTACCTGAAAAGGGTTAAAAATGGACAAGTTAGAAGGATATTTTATTGATAAAATGATAAAAAATATAATTCTATAGACTAGCTATAGAATCTTGTGATTCTGTAGCTGGTCTAAATCAGACACAGAATCAGCATTAAAATCAATTCAAATCATTCAAGAATTAAATTCAAACTATTAACATGTATCTAATTGCTATTTGAAAGACAAGCAAATCATTCAAATTGAGATTGTTATACTAATTTGAGATCAAAACAAAACTAAAATCAAATGACTACAGAGATGCATATACTCTATTTTGTTTGTTGCCACAAAATCGGGTCAACAAAATCATATCGAACAGTAATGAAATCGTTTCATACCAAATTGAAATCGATACAATTAAAAGAAATCATAGGCAATTGTTATGCTGCCTCATCAACAGGAAACACGATCGAATCCCAACAATATCATTTTCAAATCGACATAACTGTTTTGACATAACAAACGATCCATGCCATGAGCGAATTAAATCAAAACTGGTGCGTAAATGTTCACAAACGAAATCATACTGAGATCAATCAACAGGATCTGTAGGATTAGTTCAATCGTTTGTTATTTCTATTTGGGGCAAACAAACTCGATTGACATTGAACGAAACCATTCATTTCAAAACGAATTATGACCGGATTTGACAGAGATAACAAATGTCAATCTGGGTTTAACCAACTCGTTTTGCAAATTAAAATCAAACAGTGCAGCATCTATGATATGAATCCAGCTCATAAAATCAATCGTACTAACGGAAGATACACAGCAATCCAATCAAGATAAGAGCGGATCGAACAATTGGAATTTAACATAGTCGTTGTGAATCAAAACCGTTCCATGATTCGGGCGTAGATATCATTTGCACAGACTTAAATGAGAATATTGTTTTCATGAAACACAGAGTCGTTCTTTCCAAATCAGAGTCAATCAGAGTTGTATTCCTAATTTAGGAGATTGCATCACATCAAACTCATGAAGTTGTTCCAAAATCACAGCATACAAGCTAAATTAGAGCTGATATAATCTAACCATAACGAAATCATACCAAATCCAAACATGATCGTGCTCTAAATTTAGCATGAAAAACTTTCTGTTCAGATTAGATACAAACAAATCCAATCAAAATCAAACCATCGATTTCGTTAACTCAACAGACAAACAAATCAAATCCGATGAAAACCTATCAATTTCTAAACTAGGCATGACCGAATCATTTAACCAAATCATAATCTCATTCAATTTTAGCAAAACAAAAACAATGTACAGGATGAACAACATTATGATAGAGCCATTTCAAATGATAGACAGAGCTATTTGAAAACCAAACTCACATCATTATATTAATCCGAAGAATTCACAAAAGGAAATTGATACCTAAATTCATACCTTGATGACGAGTAGACGTCTTGATCATGACATTTTGGAATTGACAACGACTGTAGCCGATTCGACATTCCGAAAAATGATGGAACCAGTGGTTTGAAGCTTGTCTCTTTGGCTGATCAACACTGTAGCTTGGTTTTCCAACGCTTTGATTCTCGACTATAGTAAGAGAATGTCTATATAGTATCGTTCCAACCACACATCACATTGGTCACATGACTGTCTGGGCTTCGAAAATGCAAGTGAGGGTTTGGTTACATTGTCGAGGGTTTCGTTAGGTAGTTTGATCCCTGGGTAACTGGGATTGTTCCTTAGTCAAGGGGGAGGATTAGAAATGAATTCATAGAGTGGTTCGGAGCACAGACCCTGTGAGTAAGGGTACTCGCTAGCTAGGAAGTGTTCTATGTCAGAGTTCGAATCCTCACTAAGAACTATGGGCTTCTGCTCAGCACTAGGTTTAGGCTTATTCCTAGCCATTCTCGAGATAAGTCGAGCATTCTTTTTTCCTTTGGCATCAACAGTAGGGTTACCTCTAACCTTTTTTCTCACAGGCTTTTTAATAGCCTCAACCTTGTCAGTTAAGACATTGGGTAAGTCAATATCAGGGTCGACTGAGGTTTTAGGAGAGGGCAGTAGGACATGGAAGGGCACAGGTGGCCCGACCTTAGCTTCATTAATCACAGGCTTATCAAACTAGACAGGGTATGTATCACCAAAACCATTTCGAGAGATAAAAACTCGCCAGCTATCACCATGGAGACTTAAGTGATGAACAACGATGAGTCTGATTAGTCCATGGTGGAACAAGCTACTTTCGGCCTTTTCTCTTTTAAACCTTTTCAACATTTTATAAAGGATACGCTGGAAGTAAAAAGGCATATTCAATGGATACCCTATAAAATTTATTAACAGTCGAAGGTGATAAAGCAAAACGAGTCCATATCGACACTCACAGGTCATAAATTGTTTGACTACTATCAAAAGGTCATGCCATCTTGGTTTAAGCATGGAAATCGGCATACCTCTGTCACAGGATGTGACCTTCCGTGAGACGAACAGTAGTGGCCATGGCACCTCTTCAACCTTATAATTTTTGAACTATCGCTTACCCGTGGACGGTAACCCTGTGGCAGAGCTAATGAACTCTTCATTGATTTCCAACTGAATGTCACCAACCTTGGCCCTACAACCATCAAAAGTCAGGGTGAACTGTTGTGCAACACATAGATTAAAACCCTTGAATCATTGTACAAAGGTGAGCCAACCGCTATCCTCTAAGTCTTTCCGAGCATTGTCGAACAATAGCAAGGCTTGGCTACCGTTCGGCTCGATTCGCACCACCAGTGCCATGGAGAAGAACACACGGTAAGTCCAGGGTTTGAATCATGGCATACACAGGAGTAGAGTGCATTAAGGGTTACCCGAACTAACAGAGGTGAAATAGGGATAAAGGATAGGCATTAATGACATCGTGCGAAGGTGGTGGAGCTTATTTGCTGGCCATGCATAATAGTTATTGCCAATGGTACAACCGTCGGTGCTTATAGCTGTTCAACCCACTCTTGTATAGTTTAACAATTATGTCATTTTCCCAACCAATGAAACCAATGGTAAGTGTATTAATCATTTGCGCAAGCAATGGTTATACCATAGTTTTAAAACCAAACATACAAATCGAAACCAATACCATTGTTTTGACTATGTGACATGCGTTGTAACAATTCATATCAAGAGTTTAAGCGAGGTACCATTGCGTTTTGAACATATGAACTAGGTGTCATATTAAATGAAAGATATCAAGGGTTTAACCATAACACCTATATATTTTATGAAACCAGTGGTCAAGTAGATCAAATCAAAGAATCCAATCGCCAATGCATCACAAACTCAATGAGACAAAGTCACACAATCAATCCAAGAATGTCCAATGAGTACAGATCAAAAAAAAATGCCAACTGCATAATGATAAGTGAAATGTAAGCGCAATGGGCATATCGACAATTCAATAATGGTTTTAATGCGACTTCAAAAGACCAAGTTTTCACGCTTACAGTCGTGAAAACAAAAACGGAGGTAAATGCGCAAATGTCGCAAAAAATAAAAGTGTCATTTATTTGAGAATTGCGATGAAAAATTAATGTTTGCAAAACATTGGTGTAGGCAGCTTATAAAACAGTAAAAAAAATTTGAATTGGCTGCCAACAATGGTGACACACTGGTAGAAGTAGTTATCTCTGCCAAAAGAACAAATTCAGATTAGGAGAGCAAAGATAATTCCAACTCAAAAACAACAACCAGAAAATTGTATAAACATCATCATTAACCAACTATTCCAGCAGTGTTTTAAAATATGAAAATAGATAACAGTCTTAAGATCAGCGAGTCACGATATTAAAGATAAAATCTCCAATACTGTTGACAGAGCCACTGCTGCCAGCAGGCATCCATAGCCTCGACAGGGTTGCCATTTAACCCAATCTGACATCTGTATCCTGCCAAGAAGTTCTAGATCAGAATAAAGGACATTAAAGAGGTTTCTTATTTACAAATTTTCATATACCCGACATTGCTTCGCTGCCAGCGGGCCTGTTCAGTACCCCGACGAAGTTGTCTTGGCGTCATGCATGCATTTACCCACTGCTAGCAGACCTGTTCAGTATCCCAGCGGGTTTACAAGCACTTCCCACAGCTCTATTAATAATTTATTTTGTTTTGTTTTTTCATAGATATATTGTTGAGCGGGGTGACGCTGAAAATCATGATATTTTAACATATTTTTTTAGACCTCATCGGAATTTTTTAGAACTGTCCTTTATTTAGATCCAGAGATGTTTTATTTACAAAAACAACTTCCTAAGACAGGGAGACATATTCTGAGTCATTCCTTTAAGGAATAGGGACAGCGTAAAAAGATAATAGATGACCATGACAAGCTTTACTCGGAGATCGAAATCAGTCATCTTCTTTCAAACAACAGACTTTTTCCAACACAGATATAAATTTCAGAAATATACCATTGATGTTTATGCAAATTTTCTTAGCAGTTATTTCAGCAAAGAAATTTTCTGTTGTCTTTGTCTACATAGCTCAGTGTACAGGTATGTGTATTTTCCAAAAACACAAGCTGACAAAATCGAAGGAAAAATCAAAAACAAAAAGGCAAACGAAAAAGAAAACAAAAGCAAAATATGTACATAATATACAAGGGTAGTTATCAAGAAAAGTATCTTTTCAGGGCTTGGCCATTCACCGGATAGGTGTCAAGCTGCCCTTCTAGATTTTGCAATCGAAAAGAACTGGGACCCAACTTTTCAGCAATTAAAAACGGTCCAAGCCATAAGTTTTGAAATTTAGTGTGCTCTCCCTTTCCCTCATGCGGTTTGTCCCATTTCAGGATGAGATCTCCTACTTCAAAATTCCTATCAGAAGTAGAGTTAGCATCAAACCAGCTTTTAACCAATAGTTGATGTTGATCTAACTTACGTTTATCTTGGGCTCTTACCTCTTCTAGCTTCATCAAAGCGTTAATTCGGTTTTCCAAAGGGGGACAATCTTCTTCTTGGACTTTCTGTGACAACTGAAGCGAAGGAAGAATGATGTGAGGTGGTAGAATTGCTTCGCTGCCATAAACGAGAAAAAAGGGGGAGTTACCTACAACAGCTTTTGGCGTTACCCTATCAGCCCACAACGCGTTTAACAGTGCATTGTGCCAATTTCTGTGATTTTCAACCACCGTTCTCTTGATGATTTTAATCAAGTTCTTGTTTGTCGATTATGCCAATCCGTTGCCCTGGGGGTAATAACTAGCAGAATACTTCAATTTAATTCCTTTTTGAATGGTCGGTTCGAGTTTGGGGTGCATTTTCCTCAATTTTTGTTGAAAGGGTAAGGTTTGGGGCTTCATCGGAATGACATGCTATATGATGTTAGGGTCGAACGTTTTAAGGTCGTCATACGTCCATGCAAAGACATCTTTAAATTCTTTGAACAATTTTATAAATGCAACTTTTTCTTGTTGAGAACACCCCAACCCTAGATTAATGCACTGCGGATTGTCCTTAGTTCCTCAGTTTACTTTTTCATAAGATAACGAGGAACTATTGGTTTTACAGTTGACCGTCTTTTTAAATTTATCTTGAAGATCATAAAAATTCTCTAATCTAACTACAGATTTAGGGATTGAGTTTACCATGTCCAATGAAGATTCAGGAGTTCTCGGATCTGGTATTATCGTGAAATCGTTCAAATTGTCATCGTGCATGTGTTCGTCTATCACCGCGCCTTGAAAGGTTTCTTCCATGTGCAGAAAGTTAATAATCTGTTGATCATCGTCAAAGACTCTCCAGTTCGTGATGTTGTCGGGAACGGATGGCCAGAACAACAGCTCAACAGAGAATGCATCTAGGGACAAGCCTTCTGCAGGAAGAAGTTTAGAAGCTACATTAGCTAATAAATCTGCTTCAGAGTTATTCAATCTAGGAATAGAATTTATACTGAAAGCAGAAAATTCATTCATTAAATTCCATACCTCAGACTGGTAGCTTTTGAGATGCGGAGAAAGACAGTGGATAGAATCTCTTACCTGTCTAACCACTATTTCAGAGTCGCCAAAGACGGTTAAATTTTGAATGTTCATATCCAAAGATTTTCTGATACCTTGCAGTAAAGCTTCATATTCTGCAGCATTATTAGTACATTCAAATTCCAACCTACATGCAATTAATGTTTTGTTACCTGCCAGATCGATGATAACATAGCCTGCTCCAGCTCCTTCTTTGGACTTTGACTCGTCTAAATATAGAGACCAAATTTGATTTCCATTGGGTACATGAGACCGTTGCGTAGAAGCTGTTGGGTGCACATATGCTACAATCTCGGACTGTTGTTCTGGATTGGTGATAGCTAAAGCCTTGGCCATGAAATTGCCGAAGAAGGTGTCCATCCCTTGTACTTCAGGTGAATCAGCAGAAGGTGTAAATGGTTCATTGGGATCATTTAAATCTGTGACTGTGAACTTAAGGTAGCGTTCATGATTCACTTTTATCTTGTTAGGCTTTCCATTCTCTGGAAGCCATAGATGAGACCAATCTGTCGCGAAATAATCATGTCGCTGCTCTGACCAGTCCCTTCTTAAAAATAGACCATACACTTCTGGAATATCCACCACAATTATATCAATAATTTGATGAACCTTGGGGTTAGACGATAATCTAATAAGCGCATTCTTTAGTTCACCTATAACTTTAACATTGGTCCTATCAAGCTGTATGATTTTTAAAGTAGATGGTTCAACCTCTGCGTTAATATTCTGGCATACAGACTATGGCATCACATTGGATGATGCTCCTGAGTCTACCATACAATTGTGCACGTTTCTATTAAAGATTTCGAAAGTTAACAAAAATGGAGGTACATTTTTGCGAGTACTAAGAGTGGTAGATTGAGGCTTTTTACTCGCAGTTTCTAAAGCTACTTTATCTATATTATTTACATTATTTACATTACTCACAGGAAGGCTCCCTTTATCTTGTGGATCAGGGTTGTTTTTAGTGGAAGTCTTCTGGGGAACTTTGTTCTGCACAACCTTGTTACAACTTGAATTACCATTTTTGCCATTCTCCGAGATATTTTGTAACATTTTTTGTAGCAGAAATGGAAACTTCAATAACTCATAAACAGAAATGTTAGCTCTCAACTTTTTAAGATATTCAACTACATCATAATCTAAGTTGGGGTTCACATTACTCTGTTTAGTCTCAGCTAATTTAGATTGCTTTGGAGGTGAAGTTGTAGTATTTTCAGCAGAAGGTTTGTTTGTTGTCTTACTCCTGGTATTATAGGGATGTACTGTCTCGAAGTTAGCTTGAAAGATGCTATCCGAGAACTGTCCGAAAATGTTTGGAGAAGACTCTTCTTCTTGAACTGTTTCTTGTTCAACTACCTCCTCAGGGATCTCAGGAGGCATCAAGTTATCTTGGGCTTCTAGAATTTTTTAAAGAGCGCATTGCAGACGTTCTAGATTAAGGCCTTCGGTGGTTGGATTAGGTCGGTTGGTAGGAAAAGGCTTCTGGAACGGGGGCTTGTAAGGTCCTTTTCTCGAGGAAGCTTCTTTAGTCGTCCTTTTTAAGTCTATAACTTGATTTGATAGTTTTTGAACAACTTTAGTTAAGTTTTCTAAATCAGAGTTTTCAGGTTGTGTTTTACTTTGAGTAGGTCTGGGGAGGATTTCGATCTTCTTTTTGG
>JASDQU011402150.1:8329-22637 GCA_032191745.1 Picea mariana
GAATGGCCCAACTATTTCCAAGATTTGTTGATGAAAAAGATAATAGATTATTGATGGAAAAATTTGTTAGACCTCCAAGAAACTCTTTAGGGTTGTAGGCTAAAGATGCTTGGTAACTTAAGAAATGTGATAATTAGGTGTATCTGGATCAATGGGATAACTCAAGGGCTAATGAGAAGAACAACTTATCATGCATTAGAATTAGCCAGTGCTTTTAGAAATCAATAATCAGATAAAGTAATTGGAATAGGGTATGAAGAACACTAATCTAGATAACCAAGTACATTAACATGCAGGGTTATACAAGATAGTAAGAGATCCTTTAATTCAAATTCATGAGCTAAATAAGAAGATAATAGTTCTTAAAAGCTGAGCCAAACTGAATCAAAGTATGTAGTAATGCAACACATGAACAAATCTGACATTGGTATCAAAAGAAGACTGTGATTCATATCAAGATAAGAGTCTAAGTACATGAGCCCAAATGTATCCAGGATTGAACCCATTAGTGCTCCAAATGTCTTTGGCTTTATAGCCTTACAAGATGAAATCTAGATCCTTGAAAGATGGATCAGATTTGCTAAAAATAGTCAAATCAAAATAGATACAACAAGTGTAGGATGAGATCCTATAAAAATGGATCTAGAATACTAAAAATGGAAAGTCAAAACAAAATAGGAAAAGATCTTATCTAAGGAGTCAAACTCTATCTTAATATCCTTCATGTGTAGAAGACCTTCCAAGGCTGATGAATCTTCATAAGAAATTCGAATTTGCCACCTTTGGCAAAAAAGACAATTTTTTGCTCATGAACTAGGTCACCATTTTCACTTTTCCACCTTCTTAAACATTAAATACATCAAGATAAAACCTTAAATCTGATGTATTTAATTATTATGCATCTTTAGAAACCAACCTCAAAAGATTTGGTTGAGAAAAAGTCAAATCTGGGCAAAAATACGACCTTGCTGCCATGTAACAGGTTTCACCAGCTAATTTTCCCTAAATACGACCCTTTAGTTGGTGAAAAGAAGAGATTTCACCAGCTAACTAGCAAAGTTCAAGGCAAAATAGTTGGTGAAAGCGCAGATTTTTTAAATAAAAATTGCCTTGGGAAAAATCGAATTTCTGAGTCGTGGAGAGTATGTTTTACATGCTTGAATAGTCGATTGACATCTAGAAATCTAAGCTTTCCAATTGTACTTTCAAATCTGTATTTGGAGCTTAGAAAGGTAGTCAAAAGTTCCCCGCAATATTAGGCATCATTTTTCAAACAAATTTCGGAATGAATTATTCGATCGCTAATAGAAGTAACAAAAGAAGAATTAAAATAATTCCTTCACAACTTTTAAAAAGAAAAAATCCAAGGTCCAAATGACTAGGCTATTGAATTCTTTCTAGGCTTTTATGAGCTTCTGGGACATTTTTTGTTAAAGTTGGTAGAGGACACCAAAGTTTCAGGGAAAATACCTCAAATATTAAATTCCACCTTCATAGATTTAATCCCCAAAATGGACAATCCGAGGTCCTTAGACGATTTTCCTCCAATATCCCTCTGTACTTGTGCCTATAAAATTATTTCAAAATATTGGGTCTTGGAATTCCTTTCACAATGCTATGTTTTCCTTCTTTCATCAAGAAATGTAAATATCTTGTCATGACAATTTAAGAAAACATGATGCATGTCCAAATACATTCCAATTAGAATATCATAATATTCCAATGGCATTATATTTAGGTAAGCATTAGTACTCACTCCATTAATGTTTATTGGAGAACCTTTGATAGTCTCATTGATCCTTCTTTTGGTTCTAGTGGCTAGCTGAACCAAACTTGAATTTTCAAGCGTTAATTTTTTCCAAATGAAAAGTTTCCACTATTTTAGAATAAATGTAATAATGGCTTGCTCCTAAATCAATTAAAATAGAAACAGGCTGATTAATAATCTTAACTTCCACCTTAATAATATCGGATTGTTGTTCTACTTGTCGATCCTCTAAGGCTACAAATATTCTTGGAATACTTTTGCTCATGCCTTCTACTATTGTAGCCTCTTGGATGTTATGCATGGTATTCATTTTGTCTTCTTTATGATAGAATTCCTTGTACATGTGATCTTCTCTTCATCCCCAAAATTTGATTGATGGTCTTTCCATTTTTCCCAAGGATTTTTCTCTCTTGGATTCATTCTTAGCAGACTGATCTTGTTGATTTTTATTTGGGTTGTTTATGTTGAAAGTAGGTCTGAATCCCTTCCTCCTATGATGATATTTTTCCTTCTTCTTATCCTTCCAAGAATTTTGTAAGGATTCTATACTCTTTCCTTACTCAGACATGTACTTATCCTTTCTAATGATCTCTGTCAAGGTTCTGGGATCATCATATTGAATATTATCTTTATAAAATGATGGCAGTCCACTCAAAAACCTTTGTATCTTCACCTTCTCATCCTTGATAAACCCTACATACTTTAGCAATCCCAATAACTTCTTTTTATATTCTCTCATGAGCATGATTTCCAACCTAAGTTCAAAGAATTCTTGCATCTTCTTGTCATAGAAGTGCTCTGAAAGATACTCCTTCTGAAAAATATCTCTTGAACTATTTCCATGTGATCCTACTCTCATTAATGTGTTCAACTTGATTCATTTGATCCCACCACATAACAACTCTTCCATGAAAATGGTATGTGAAAATTATGGCTTCTAGGTTAGATGAGTAGTTGTGCAACTGGAAATACTTCTTGGTTCCAAACAACCATGCTTCAACATCATCTTCCCTTTTTCTTTCACCATCAAAGGATGGCGGCTTAAGCTTCCTCATTTCTCTTTGCAAACTATCCAATTCATGTCTTCTTCTTTTGTGCCTAACATGAGACACTTCTAGACTTCTTATGGAGTCCTCAGACACATAAAAGTTTCTTGTTGATCAAGGAGGTGAGTGGCGTCTATGAGTTTTGCTAGCACTTTTCAAATTAGTACTAGTTATTTTGTAGGTATCTCTTCTTTCACGATGTTTTCATTCTTCCTCCTGTCTTGAGTCTGATCCATTATTTTTCTGCTTCTAAAACTAATTTAGGATTTTCATCATTTGATAATTTATTTCATTTTTTTCTCTCATCATCTTCTCATTGTATGCTTTGTAACTCTACACTTGTATTCTCAAGCTCCTCACAGTCTCTATTAATTTTTTTTGGCTTCCCTCTACTCCTGTGCCCATTTGATTATGTCTTTACATTACCAACAATGATATTTTTACCTTTGGCTTCTCTCTCATGAATTAAGGTTCCCTCTCCTTCCTCCATGTCAAATATGTGTTTTTATCTTGAACTAATATGTTTATATCCCCTAATTCTGCAAAATGTGCAAGCAACCATTTTTGTCATAATTATGCATATTATAAAACTTTTGTTAATAAATTCTACAATTCCTTTTTCTTTTCAACTCATGAATAATTATATCATAATTCTCCAAGTTCTAATAATTATAGATTATTCTCCTCTGAATCATCTCTCCAACAACTATAGTCATGCCTCATTCAGAGTTTTGAGCGAAAAGTTACAACATTCACAAGTTGTAATTTTCCACTCACTTACTGCTACAAAAATCTCTTTATCATATTTTGGGAAATTTTATTACCCAATTCAAAATTCTGAGTGGACATATGTCTTCTCCACCTCAATATGTTTCCAATGACTATTTGTTTGTTCAAATATGAGCTCTAAGCATAAAGTTATGGTCCGGAGAAGTTTTGGTTACTTTACCCCATTTATCCTTGAATGCTACATGTGTCTTATTTATTTTAGGGCTTCAAAATTGCCTAAAAATTGAGTAAAAATGTCCTCAATTGAGTAAAAATTGCCTAAGAGATTACCTGAAAATGTCTTTTAGGGCCTCAAAATTGCCCCACAATTTTATGACCTTCAAAACCAAAAACACTCAGAAATTTGATTGTTTTCCTATTATAATTGCCCTTTAATATACACCACCAATCTCAAATTAGAAGAAATATGGACCATTGATTCACTCTCTATCGGCGATTGGAAATCAAATGTTTCTTTTGTAAACCAAACTTTCCCATTGATCTCCTCAACGCTCGATCATCGACCATCGACCATCGACAATCGATCATTTTCTTCACAAACCAAAAGTTTCCCATGAATCTCGTCGATCCCCGATCATCGGTGATCGGTTATCGATGAATTCCTTTGATGACTAACTTAGTTACAATTTCACCAAACCTCAATCATCAATTGTCATCCATCTCTTGTCCGACATGAAAACTATGTTGACGTGGCATAACACGTAGATGATGACATGACATGACACACCATCCTAAGGCATTAGATAGAATTACATGGCATGACACGTGCATGCTGATGTGAAATGACATGTCACCCTCCTTTTTCCTTCATCGACCATCGAAAGTTTCTCTTGGAAGAATTTGAGCTTCGCACTAAATCTTTCGACCCCTGACCATTGACCATCGACGATCAGAGATTTTCTTTGGATGCATGAAATCCTTGCCAAAACCTGTTGATCCCTGACCATCCACCATCAACGATTGGATATTTCCTTTGGATGCATGAAAACTTCACTAAATTCTATTGATCCCCAACCATCGACCATCGACGATTGAATATTTCCTTTCAGCTGAACCAACTCTTCACCAAACTCGTTGATCTGGCCATTAGTTAATTTTGTCGAAAAACTTCAACACTTAGAAAATTTTGAACCTATCCTCGACAGATCTGGCTCGTTGATCTTCCATTCAAAAATATCTTGACCATTGATCTTCTTCGACTTCCAAACGACTGGAAATGAATATGTATGGGCCGTTGATCTTCCTCATTTTCCCAAACGCCAAAATGAATCTCAGTCATTGATATGGTAACCTTTTCAAACTTCTAAACCTTATAAAATTTTAAATTTATAAAGGGTGAATCTGGGTTGTTGATCTCGAGATCGAACATGATCTCGGCTTTTAATTCTTAGAACTCTTCCTGGTGCTACAATGGCCATTAAAACTCAAATATTTTGACCTTCCAAGTCGAATTTATCTCTACAACTATGCATATCAACTTCATTAAATTTTTATATAATCTTGAGTTGTTTAATTCAGATATTTCTCATGAAATTGGGGGATTTCTCTCTAAATTTTCCATTTCCCAAATTTGCATAGACCAAAATTTGCAACAACAATTTGTCCAAATTTGCACTTGTCTTGGCCCATACAAGTCCAATGTTTGAACTAGAAGCTCTGATACCACTCTGTAATGTACCCATCCACCAACAAGATAATCCATGCTACTTAAAGAACGCACTTCAAGAAATGGTTTTGAATTATGATAACAATTAATTAATAAATAACCATGAAAGAAATGCAAAAAACCACACATGTAATAATCAGTATTCATGCTAGACTTAACAATAATGCTTAATCATGCCATGCACAACAATAACCAACAAGATAACACATTAAAAATATGTATCTCAGAGATAATAATTAATACAAAGTGGAAATAAATATACAAGTAGAGAAACACATGACATAGAGCACTTATATTTAATAAAACCAATCACCAATTGGTTGCAAACCAAGGATGTTCCACTCAACCTTAGACATTGTTGTTCCAAGTCTCGACAACATATCACCTCTTAGCTAGGGATATGAATCCACAAGGATGGGTTTGAGAGCGACACTCAACTTCCCAAACTAGTCAGCACTCAAGCTCTCACATGATTATCAATAGAAAATAATCCAAATTACAACATCTCTCTTCTCTCCATGTTGCACCACCCAAAGACAATGAATCCCCTTCACTGCCATGCAATCCCTCAGGCTGTCCACTTATTTCCAGGGATCCAGTGCATTTGTTCAAGAATGTCCATGCTGAGACTCTCATGATTTGTAGTTGTGAACAAGTTTTAGCACATGCCAATGCATCTCAAGCATACCATCACTAATTCATGGATGGAATACACTAGTAATTACTACATCCATGAAAGAAATGACTTCCTTCCCCAACAATTAATTCCCATGTCCAAAACCAAGAAACATAATGAATGAGGAATAGTGAATGAATGATGAATCAATAGATGAACAATAATCAATGGAAAAGTGAACCCCCAAACATCCCAAAGAGGGGTTTATTTATTTACTTGAAAATCAAGAACCACATGGCCTTTCCCCAAGAAGCTCATGTAACCACTTTTCTCAATTAAAACCAAAATGGGTAAATAAAATATAATCAAAATACTTAACCCCTTTATCCCCCTCTCTCATGGAATCATAACCCCCTATAATTCTTGTCCTTGCCCATCTTGGAGCTAGCAATGTGTTTTATTATTTGTAATGTTCAAAGTAATACATTTCCTAGACACCCTGACCCCTTTCAAATAAACAAAATACATTATTAATCTGGGGACTCAAAATCAAAGTATTACATTAGGTAATACATGACTATTTATTCAAAAACTTATATTTCCTCTTCATATCTCCACATTGACTTCATTATCCCCCAATTTTCATCCATTCCTGTCTTATCCTTCTGGGATATGAAGTACTCATGTTTTTTCATCTTACCATTCTAAGGGTGTTGTGATATATCTCTTTCTTCACTTTGTAACCAGGTTTGTCAAAAATCATGGTAGGTGCCCTAGATGGCCCAATATGACTAGGATCACTCGCATCAATCCTCCAAGGTAAAAGTTGAATCATGTGGAAGAGTAGGTGAGGGGCACTCAAGTAGTTTGTAATTTTCAACTTGTAAGCCACATTGCCTACTTTTCCAATCACATTGAATGATCCTTCAAACTACCTCAATAATGTCATGAACATGCATGTTGAAGACCTAAATTGTTCCTTATTCAACATGAGCAAGACTTTGTCTCTGACTTGAAACTATAACTCTCTTCTCCTTTGGTCCACCCAAAACTTCATACACTTAGCTTCCTTCATCAACTTAATGTGTTCCTTATCCACTATTTTTTTCCATTCATTAAGTAACTCCAAGGATGAGGATTTTCTCCCATACAAACCTCTCAACATTGTATGTGGTGTCATATGTTACTACTTGACATCCGACTCAAATGGGTTATTCCCAAAGATGAAATTTTCTATAGATTGTAGCTAAACTAGGTTGAATAGAACAAATCTCGCTAGTTTGATTTGGTCTGCTTGCACAAAGTGATGGGCACTCAAGTGGTCTAGGAGTTCCATTTGTAAGCCATATTTCCTACTTTTATAGTCACCTTGAATGATCCTTTATACTACCTCAAAAATTACCTAAGAAAGGCTCTATCTCGAACTTGAAACTCCAACTCCCTTCTCCTTTGGTCCACCCAAAACTTCATATGCTTATCTTCCTTCATCAACTAAATGTGTGCCCTCTCCACTTTGTGTTTCCATTCACTATGAAAATCCAATAAATGGTTGAGGGGTTTCTCCCATATAAAAATCTCAACACTATATGTTGTGCCATCTATTACTTCTTGATGACCAACTCAAATTGGCTATTCCTAGAAGCCAAATTTTTCTATAGATTATAGCTAAACTAGGCCTAGTCAAACAACTTAGTCTAGTGCAATTGGTTTTGTCACATGGAGTGCCTAAGGTATACTTGAAAATTTCATTGATGTGCTCCATTTTCACATCAATACGTGGATGATAATTTGTGCTCATCAATGGCTCAGTCCCAATAAATTTGAATAGCTTCGTCTAATACCGAGTGGTGAACCTTGCATCCTTGTATGGAACATTGTCTAATGGAAGTTCCCAATATTTAACAATATTATTGAAGAACAAATTCACAATTTCCTTAGTTGGGAAAGGCACTATCATTGGAATTAAGGTTGCATAGTTAGAGAAATGATCAACCACAACCATTATCCCATTGTAGCCTTGTGCTTTAGGAATCTAATAAATGAATTCCATGGAAATAGTCACCCATGGTCTTACTAAAATGGGAAAGGGTTGTCATGGTCCTACTTTTATCTTGGTATTCACCATGTCTTGTTGGAAAACAAGACAATTTTAGACATATTCCTCCACTTACTACCTAATATGCTCCCAATAAAAAACCTCCAACAATGCCAAAGTTTTTCATTGTCTAGCCCACAATGAGTCATGCCACTCTTTCAAGAGTTTTTCGACCTTGAATACATAGTGTTGTACTATGTTGTTATTGATGTCAAAGGGTTAATGTCAAGTATTTTCATAGTGATGTGTTTGTATCATTGATATATTGATTATTGGTTATATGGTCATTGATGTAATTATTTTCAAAGAGTTGATGTCAAGTGGTGTCATAATGATGTGTTGATATTAAAACGAGTTGTATCATTGGTGTTAAGTCATGGTTGATAGGAAGAACCAAATAGATAAAATCCAAAGTGGTCCCCTTATGGTGAAAGCCCTCATGGGAAAATGCCCTTAGATAAATTTCTCATAGTGATCCTCTTATGGTGAAATCCCTCACGGGAAGATGCTTTTTGAAGTCCAAATAGTTAGGTAGTTGAGTAGCCCAACAGTGTGGTTAGGTAACCGAAGTTTTATTGAGGATTAATGTATTGAAGATCAGTGAATTTGTAGGAGAAAATATTCCATATGGATAGTATATGTCATGTTGTTTCCGGTGATATGTGGAATGTCACATAACTACTCACGGTTAGAGAGTTATGTCCATATGAAGTTGGAGAACCCTCATGAATTATCTAGAATCCCCTAGAAGGTAAAATAAGTCAAGAAGGTAAAAAATTATATCTAATATGTTGCATTGTAGAAGCCACTCTATGTTTAAGGTCAAAGAAATCAAATTATTCTAGAAGCTCCTAGAAGAAGTTGACTAGTCAAAGTGGTTAGTCATGGGTTAAGTGGTTGCAACAAGAAAACAATTAAAAATAAATAAGTTGCAACTAGAAGTGGAGATTTTAATATTTGTGGATAAAGTGGTTGTAAGTGGACAAAATGGTTAGAAGTGGGTTATCCCCAAAAGAAGGAAGTTGGGTAAGTTGGTTAGAATATAACCCCTAGAGGAAGCTACTTGGAGAAGTATAAATAAGAGAGAAATGGTATCTTATGATCATGATATTTTTGAGCATATTGAATATCCATTTGTGAAAGGTTATTTGGGTAGGTATTATTAATAGAAAAAATTCACGGCAGAAAAAGTGCAGTAGAAAAATCGCGGCAGAAAAAGTGTGGAAAAAAATTGCAGTAGGAAAAGCATGACAGAAAAACCGCAATAGCAAAACCATGTAAACAGATTTGGCAGTTGTAGAAAGTTGGCATTTTGGTAACGACATCAGATTTTCATACTGGAATTGTTCCAATTGTTGCATGGTATGGTATAGGTATTGATGATTTCTACAGGATTAAATGTATGGTTTTGGCACATGGTTTTGTGTAAGGGTTTATGGTATTTGGTTTCTGGAGAGTATGGTATATTGCTAGAGGTATCTTGTTGGTTAACTTGGTGATATTGTGCATATGGTTTAAAGTTGACTTGATGATTGATATTTATGAGTAGATCAGATTTGGATGATGAGATTGATGAGATAGGTTGAGGTGACAGGTTGTGTTGTACATAGTTGATGCATTTGTCTTGGTATAGATTGTTTTTACAGTTTGACAGATTGTTTTCTGTCTACAAGTTGGGTCTTGTACATGAGGATTGGATTCATCTTCTCAGTTGGAGATGATATCTGAAGGTTGGGTCTTGCATTGAGATTTGGCGCTCATTTAATTTGGTGTTGATAAACCCTAAGGATTGTAGTCTGTAATACAAAAGAAACTTATACATATATCTGGTGTTATTTGTTCTTTATTGTGATGGTGCATTGTTATTTATTTGTTAATATATGTCATTGAGATATGTTTGCATGCAAGCAAATAAGTGTGAATAGAGGTAATGAGTAATGATGTTGAGAATTGTGATGGATAACTAAAGTTTTGTAAGAAGTTGTAAAAGGAGCATCACATTGATTCACCCCCCTCTTAGTGTGGTTGTTGTGTCCAACAATTGGTATATGAGTAGGCCTTCACTATAATCCTTACAATCTTGAAGGAGATCCGTGGACACACAAATGGATGAACATGAAAATGAAGTTTCATTCTTTTATGAGATAGATTATTTGGCATGGAGAATAAAGATAAAAGGGTACTTGAAGTCAAAAGGAGTAGGTGTTTGGAACACAGTTGTTGGTGGATCAGTTCCCTCAAAGAATCAGTCAAAAGGTGCATCCCAAAAGGAAGAAAAGAAGAACAATGAAGTAGCACTCAAGACCATTTTACACGGACTCTCGGATTATGTCAAAGAAAGAATAGGACCACATTCCTCTGCCAAGGACCTATGGTTGAAGATAGAGAAGGTATATCAAGACAAAAGAAAAGATACCAAAGACAATTCCATCAAGGAAAATGAAGGTAAAGACTCTCCAAAATCCTCTTATTTCAATAATTCTAAGTTTGATGATGTTGAATGTTTTCCTACAAATGAAGAAGAAGGTCTAGAAGTAGTTTGTGTAGAAACACCAATTATCTTAGAGATAAAGAGGAAGAATTGTTGTTGAATAATGAAGATAAAGTTTTTTATTATTTAGAAAAAGAAGAACATGATCATTATGATTTTAAGGATCTTGAAGATTACATCAAGGAAACCCTAGAAAAGTACCAAAGGCTTAACATGACACTAAAACAAATTCTCAAGAAACAAGAAGAAATTGAAACTAAGCAAGGGACCCAATTAGAAGAAAAAGAATAAGAGATCAAGAGACTAAAGAATGAAATAATTAGTCAAGTAGAAGAAAAGAAGAAGGTAGATGATGAGATTAGAAAAAGCCTTGAATTCAATGTCAATTTGAAGACCAAAATTGAAGAATTCAAAAGGATAAAGGAACTATTGAAGACTCAAGTAAATGAAAAAGAAAAATCATGCCATAAGTTGGAAGCAAAAGTAGTTGATCTTAGAAGAAAATTTGAGAAGTTAAACATGCATATCAAGTTCATGAACAACTCAACAATCTTGGATGAAATCCTGGATAGTCAAATATCACCAAATGACCAATCTGGTCTTGGATACAACAAGGAAGCAACACACTCTAAAGATAGCACTTCTAAGAAGCATGATGTAGGTCCTCCATTTTCAGCGAGTGGAATTCAAGAACCTACACAAAGAAATAAAATATTTAGAAGATCAAAGCAAGAAAGACACCAAGAAGCAGGTCCTACACCTCAAAGCAAGTTCATAAGAGAGGCACCTTCAAGGTGGACACCGAAGCAAAGGTATGCAATTTTTTTTCATGGTTACTACTTCTCATGTAATGAATATGGTCACAAAGATTTGGATTGCAGGCATTATGCAAGAAAATATATTGGAAGGTTCCATAACATCCTAAGATGTTGGAGATGTAATCAAATGGGATGTTGCTCATTGTCACACCATGAGATGTTACAACTGCAGTGGGTTTGGCCACAAAGCTCAGGATTGTTGGAATTCAAGGAGGCAATCAATGAGGATTTATTCATAAATCATGGAAAGAAGAGCACATGTAATTTGTAAGGAAGACAATGTTGAAAGAATGGAAGCTCAAAGTACAAGTACAAAGAAATATAGACACTCTCAAAAGTGGATGAAGAAGACTGAACAACCATACATGAATAAAGGAATAAAGAAACAATAAAGCTTCACTCTTTCTGAAGCATACGTGAGATCCTATGGGAGAAGTCGCGTACATACGCAAGTTGACCTATAGAAAGGTCATGTACATACGTGAGTTGTCTATGGAATAGGTCGTGTACCTGTGAAAAAATCCTCATAAAGAGGACTGTACAGATGAGTTGCAGCATGGTTCGATGGTATAACTTTGTTTTGCAGGGTCTGACATGGTTTGTTGCAAGTTTTTATGATTATATTCTTTCATGTGTGTTTGATATATGTATGGTGATGAAATATCATTGAGTATTGAAGTTTATCTATCTTGTATGCATGCTACAAAATTTAGTGTGTGGAATGATGCATTCCTAATAAGGTATACTGTTGGTTATGTTCTCATTCATGTTATGGAAAATTATCTATGAGATATATCATGATGATGTGATTCTATCTAGAGATATATCATTGATCTATTGAGGGACACTCTTCTACATGTTTAGAGGTACTACTGGTTGCTTATTACTTGTTGTAGTGAATGGTTTTTTAGGAAGATATATCATGGTACATGGTTGATACATATGTGAGCTCCATTCATATATCTTATGATGTATTGTTAGAGGCATATTTGTTGGATGTCATGGTGCATGCATTTGGCATGTGGTTGAGCTACATATTGGGACATGTAGTTGTTGAGTTGATGAGGTGGTTATGTTGTACATCTTTGATGAGTCATATCTTGATCTATTGTTGATGCACTTTCTTTGGTACATGATGTATGGATGATATAGTTGAGACACTTGTTATGATTCTTGGTTGATATATTGATGGTTGAGGTACATGGTTGTGGCACTTGGTTCATGGTAGAGGCATATCATGAGTGATATGACACTTGTTTGAGGCACATGGTTGGCATGTTGGTAGAGGCATATGGTTGGTACACAATTGGAACATGTTCTTGGCATATGGTTGATACACTCCATTGATGATATATTATGGTATATTGTATGGTATTGATGTACATGGTTGATGTACATGGGTGTTGTGCATGGTTGGCACACAGTATGGCACATGATATACATGGTTGATGTTTTGTTCGTGACTCTCTATTCATTGTTGAGATATATTTGCTTCATGATGTATGGTATGGAACGAGTTTGATGCATGGACATGTCCAAAGATCATTATAGGAAGAACATATCATTCTTGCACAGTTGATCTATGCTCCATTTGAGCAGTAGCATTTGCAGCAGAAACAGATTGTAGTGGTAACATATTGTTCATCTTGCAGAGAATATAGAGGGAGACATACCCATAGGGGGAGTTATTATTCTTACCATGGTTGGTTGCAACAACATGATTCCAGGAGGAGAGATGATTGACATCCATGCCATCAACATTGCATCAAAGTGATATCCCTTGTTCAAATGGGGAGAGATTATTCAGAGGAAGCTCAAAGCCATNGGTGTCAAAGGGGGATATATAGTCACATTGATGTGGCAAGATGAAAATTGATGAGGAGCGATGATCACAGAGGAAGCATCAGCATTACCATGTCCAAGTGTTTTCAGCAATGATTGGTGTTGACATCAATTCCAAAGGGAGAGATTGTTGTAATATGTTGTCATTGATGTCAAAGTATTGATGTCAAAAGGTTGGTGTCAAGTATTGTTATAGTGATGTGTTTGTATCATTGATATATTGATTATTTGTTATATGGTCATTAATGTATTTGTTTTCAAAGGGTTGATGTCAAGTGGTGTCATAATGATGTGTTGATATTAAAGAGAGTTGTATCATTGATGTCATGTCATGGTTGATAGGAAGAACCAAATGGATAAACTCCAAACTGGTCCCCTTATGGTGAAATCCCTCAAGGGAATACGCTCTTGGATAGAATTATCAAAGTGGTCCCCTTATGGTGAAATAACTATGGAAATACACTTTGTGAAGTCCAAGTGGTTAGGTAGTTGAGTAGCCCAACAATGTGGTTAGGGAACTCAAGTTTGATTGAGGAATAATGAAATGAAGATCAATGAATTTGTAGGAGAAATTATTCTAGATGGATAATATATGTCATGTTGTTTCTAGTGATATGTGGAACATCACATAACTCCTCACGGTTGGAGAGTTATGGCCATGTAAAGTTGGAGAACCCTCATGAATTATCTAGAAGTCCCTAGAAGGTAAAAGAAGTCAAGAAGGTCAAAGAAATCAAATTATTCTAGAAGCTCCTAGAAGAAGTTGGCCATTCAAAGTGGTTAGTCATGGGTTAAGTGGTTGCAACAAGAAAAAAATTAAAAATAAATTAGTTGCAACTAGAAGTGGAGAGTTTACTATTAGTGGATAAAGTGGTTGTAAGTGGAAAAAATGGTTAGAAGTGGGTTAGCCCCAAAAGATGGAAGTTGGATAAGTTGGTTAAAAAATAACCCCAAGAGGAAGCTACTTGGAGAAGTATAAATAAGAGAGCAAGGGTATCTTATGAGCATATTGAATATCCATTTGTGAAAGGTTATTTGGACAGGTATTATTGATAGAAAAAAGTTGTTGTAGAAAATTCGCAGCAGAAAAAGTACGACAGAAAAATCGCGACAAAACAAAGTGTGGTAGAAAAATAGCGGCGGCAGAATCGTGATAGAAAAAATGCGGTAGGAGAAT
>JASDQU011402150.1:23871-36028 GCA_032191745.1 Picea mariana
ATATATTAAAATTAAAAGGCTTTTTAATTAGAAAATTATAGCAGACGCTCCCATCTACACAAGTTGACAATCAATAAACCAAAGAAATTACCATTATAAGAAATCCAGGCTATCACCCTATTATAAGACGGTTAAAAATTTATTAAAGGAAAGGAGATCGTGCTGCCATGCACCAGTTCCTATATCATGTGTTGTTCTGTCAATAGAAACAAAAGGAGATTATACATGCAAAAAAACCACTTGTACTCCATTAATTATTGATTCTAAGACAGTTGAACAAGACACTTATAGATTTCGATGCCATCATAAGGCGCAGTTGTAGTACACTTGACACATTTTCAAACCATAAATTTACTCTGCGCGCTATTCTAAAACCATAAATATACTCTACGCGTTGTTTTAAAACCTTAACAAAATATTAAATACACTACCATGAAACAATGAAATGGGGACAACGAGTAAGTCTCCTAGGTTACACACCAATTCAACAGTAAATCAAGGCGTAAGTTTAAACTGGGAATAAACATGATTTGATTCTTTTCATGGTAGTTGTTGAATAAAACCAAGGAGCCTTCATCGTAGAAATTGCTCCTGATGGGCACGCTAAAAATGAAATGCAGAGAGTAAAAACAACATTAATTGCAGAGAAATAAAACGTTTGGTGAATTGGAGAGACATCCCCAAAATCGTTGTGTGGAAGCATGTGTTTGTAGAGCATAAATCACAATAATCGCAGAGGCTAAGGAGGGAATAAATGCCCAAGAGAGATTTTCTTTTTGGGCAGAGAAATGATCCTGCAGTTATTATCCATGCACAAGAAAGCAGGGCATTTGAATCTAAATCTATAACACCGGAGTGAAAGAAAGTCGGTTCGGCTCCTGGTTGACTGCTCAGGAATGAAATAATAACTTAAAGGATAAAGGAACAGAAGATAAAAACACCATTTTTCCTTGTATTAAAAACAATAAAAAAAAGAACGCAGAGAAGTTATTTACATTTAGAGTTTGGGTTCGCCATTGGAAATCAATCAAAAGTACAGTGAGCATAACGCTGGGATAACTTTGAATTCTCAGATCATAAAACGCTGGGCTCTTCAAGAAAAATTCATTGAAAGAAAAAAAATGAAATCTCTCGATAATATTACGTTGAATAAAACATAAAATTTAAAACAATAGAAGTACCTTAACTGAAGTCCCATGAAGATAATTTAACTACCGTTCATCAAATTTCACAAGCGTAAATTGCCAAGACAAAAAATTAACTGAATTTTTAACACAGTGACACATGCGTGCCTTCAACATTAGAGAGACGCATATACTGGGAATTTAACTACCATTCAATACAATATACACATGTGTATCATAGCCAAATGCGAATGCTCCGAAGTCATTGTCCCGTGTGCGCTTCGTCCAGCTCCTGCTTGCCAACCGTTGTGACCTCACCGGTACCTCCTAGCCAATGCTAGGGGTACTCTCCTTCCCCCTGATCCCTTGAGCCGCAAAGGGGCCACAGACGCAATGCCCGAGAATGATATCACCCAACTCGCCTCGCAAGGTTGAGCTATCACTTGTTACCCGAGCTGGGTATCCCAACTCCCACAAGAGAAAGTTTAATCAAGATGAAATTTTAGTAGCGTAAAGTTACACAAGCCAGATGTGTCCATGCTCCTCCTCTGCCATCCTTTTTATAGAGTTTTCCCAGTCATTAGTTTCCCAAACCATCATTAGATTCTTTTTTCATTTAATTAATTTCAAAAAACCTCCCCTTTACACATGTCGCTCGATCCCCTAGTTGCACCAGAAAAATCAATTTATTAATTAATTAAATTTGTCTATTTCCCTCACCCACCTAAAATCATTCCTAAAAGTGCTCATTGGTGTCCCATTATTCCCTTACAATTCTTAAATGACTTATGCCTTACTTAATTCCTAGTTGAGTTCATAATTAGAAAGTTCCAAAGGCTAGATTCCTTACTAAGTTAGACATCCCCCTTTTTCTTTAAGTTTCCCCTTTTCATTAGGTTTCCCCCCTTTCTTAAAGTTTCCATTTTTCTTAAAGTTTCCCCCTTTTTATAACTAAGTTTAGAATTAACAAGTTTAGACAAAAACAACCAAATACCCCTTTTATTAATTAAACCTTTATTAAAATTTCCACTTTAATTATTAAAGCTTGAATTTTCTTTACCCCCTTCCTATTATATGTCTAATTAGTTTTTTTTTTCAAGGTTCTACTCAGACCTAGGATTTCAATTTACTAGGATTGGCGACAGTTATTAAGGGAAAAAATAGTTATTAAACTTTACTTATCACATTATTCATTTTAAGGCTGACCAGGTCCTAAGGAGGCATATTTTTCTAGGTACTAGGATTATTAACTTACCATTTAAAATCACGACGTGCCCTTGAGGACGCACTACGTGCTCCAGGGGTGTCACTCACTTCTTTTTGTTTCTTTACGTGAGGTGCCTTTCAATAAGAACTACGTGCTGCAAGGGTGCCACATGCCTCTTGACTAAATTTGGTAGATGTCAAACCCCTAGAGTCAATACTTTGTCAAGTGATGTTGTGGGAGACTAAGGATCTCTAAGGAATAAGGACCCTGCCTTATTGTGTGACCCTTAGAATGATTGTAAGCGACTGTAACAATCTGTCCTCATGGCATCATGGGTCTTCTCGAAATAGGTAATCGTGAACCTACAGTTCAAGCCATGGTGGGAGTGCTAGTAGGATGTGGTAGGGATACTTCCACACCTTTCCCTCAATGTCTCTGGTTGTCGAGCATGACCCCTTTACTCCAAATGTGAGTCTGGTTGGCAAGATATCGTCATCTTGCATTCATCAATGAATCATGTCAGCAATAAAAATCAACATCATAATATCTAATCATACATACATCTATCACATCAACAACATTCAAACCCTAATAGTCCACTCCCTAACTCGATCCAGAGTCCCAAGAGTTTCCTCGATGCCTCGACATCCTCAATGTCCAAAGTCTTGCACACTTAGAATAACCCAGTCAATATCACCTGTTGATGTAAATACAACAAAAATAGCATATGATGAAATCCACAATAGCTCATAATCATAATCAGATCAACCAATCGTATAAAGAACTGGATCACTTGCACGCAAGTGTCCTCAAAGAATAAGTCCGCTCGGTGTGCACAAAAGCCGGAGTTTACACTTGATGATTGATCTTTGTGAGTAGATCATATTTGGATGATGAGATTGATGAGACAGGTTGAGGTGACAGGTTCTGTTGTGCATAGTTGATGCACTTGTCTTGGTATAGATTGTTGGTACAATTTGACAGATTGTTTTTTGTCTACACGTTGGGTCTTGTACTTGAGGATTGGATTCCTCTTCTATAGCATCACCGACCATCCATGTTGGACCACGCTATGCTAGAGAACTCTTACTATTCTCTCTATGCAAAACATACTATAACATACCCAGTATTCAATTGAACTATGCCACATAATTGTTTTTTGAACTGCATGCAATTAAAACATACACACACAGAACTCTTGCGAAAACATTATATATAAAATGTCAACATACAAATACATCTGTAAATACACATATTCACACGGAAATAACAATAAACATATACATGCAACATATACAAGAAATACCCATAAACATAAACACAGTTATAGTCGCACATATGACAACCCATAAAAATAAGCATGTAAATAGCAATGCAGCATGTAAATTTATCACACAATTGACACTTATCTTAGTAAGAATGTCACCAACTACATGCAGACCTTCCACGAACCTCCCAGCCTTATACCCTACTATTCATCACTCTCAACAGTGAGTCACGCCCGAGCTGGGACTAAACTCCACCTGGGTAAAGGGATTCCTAACCAGGATAAAGGCTCATAGATAGCAGGAAAGACTCTATCTCAAGACCCAACTCAAACTAACAGCCTACAGTCCCTCATTCCCCACATGCCTGTCCCACCCCAGGAAGTGTGCCCCTTCTCTACTCAACAGTCCTTCGACTGTCCCACTTCCCTTCCAGGGCTTCAACAAAAGGATGGACAGGAAGTCTTAGAGCACTGTAGCTATAGTTCAACACCTTCAGGAAATCAATCCCCAACAATTCTCTCATCTAGATAATTTCTCACGGGCTTTACAACCCACCTCTTCAATATCCAATGGGCCTAACAACCCGCTTCTTTAGTCCAGCTCCCAAGATAACCAACTACATGAACACAAAATGGCTATGGATATAGGTTCAGGTACAATCATGAAAATACGAATGATAGCTCAATGGGTGTGTACATGCTCATGGATGATTTACTAAATGACTGAAATGATGGAAGGAATGATGGGAAGAATGATGGAAAAGATGATAGGAAATGATTTAAGTCCCAACAATATGTATGCATGTCCCCAACTTGACACTTGTCATGTTGGGAGCTACTTTGGCCCGCTTGTCCCCAAATTTAGAACTTAGGATAAAATAATTATCCATACTTTATATTTAAGAAATATTAATTTAATATTCCTTTTTGGCTTAAGCTCCCTATATTAGACCCTTTCCTTAACTTAGCCCCTCCCTTTCTCTAACCAGTGGAGTTTAGTCCCCCATCTCTTTTATTGTGGTCCGTTTGCGTGCAATGATGTATTTAATATTAATTATGAGACATATACAAAAATAGATGCACTGGCCTTTAACATCTAGGCTCTCCAGCCTAATCCAACATAAGCATCCTAGCTTATAATAAATGGCTCACCAACCTATAAGACATACCATATACACAAAGGCTCATTGACCTCACAATCGTGTGCACTTAATATGCTTCGTGCGGTATTCTGGAACATGCACACTTCATCATTTCACTACGCAGTACATGCACACACTATGCCATGAAAGGTGCATACAAAATGATGTCAGACATCTCACCAGCTTAAATACATTTTCATTTATGTTTATAATTGGGTTCGGCCTTAGGGTTATTACAACCCCCTCCCCTTATTTATGCACTGTCCTTAGTGGATCCTGTACCCATGTACAATAGAATTTAAAAAATACTCAAAAATATGTGGGTATTCTGCCCGCATTGCTTCCTCATGTTCCCAAGTAGCGTCCTCAAGACCATGCCAGGTCCATTGGACTTTTACAAGCCCTATGGCTCGATTCCAGAGTTGTTTGATTTTTTGGTCCATAATGTGTACTGGATGCACTTGGAAAGTGTCTTCTTGTTCCACCTGAATCACATTCCAATCAATAACATGATTAGCATCAGGTCTATATTTCTTGAGCAAAGATACATAGAATACATTATGAATAGACATAGATGCATTAAATGTAATCATATAAGCAATTGAACCAATCCTCTCTAGGATTTCAAACGACCCACAATAGCGAGCTGCCAACTTTGAACAATTTCCCAACTTCAGGGAACTTCTATTGGCTTTCACTTTCAAGAATACATGATCACCCACTTTAAATTCCCTGCGAGTTATGCCCTTATCAACATAGCTTTTCTACCTGTCTTGGGCAGCCTTTAAATTTTGTTTTATTTTTATCATTTGCTCCATTTTCTTGAGAAAATTTGGCCCAACCACTACTCTGTCTGCTGGGTTATCCAAGCTTACTGGTGTTTTGTACTTTTTGCCATAAAGTGCCTCAAATGGGCTCATCTTTAGAGATGCTTGGTACCCATTGTTATAAGAAAACTCTACCAAGTGTAGGTAGTCTTCCCATTTTGATGGTTTATCCATCACATACATCCTTAACATATATTCAATCAATTGATTCAGCCTCTCTGTTTGACCATCTGATTCTGGATGATAAGTTGTACTAAAATTCAAATTTGTTCCAAATCCATTAAATAATCCCTTCCAAAATATTTAGATAAATTTTGGATCTCTTTCAGAAATAATTGTCTTGGGTATGCCATGTAATCTAGCAATTTATTTCATATAAATATCAACAATTTTCATTCCCTTGTGAGTGAGATTAACTGGAACAAAAAGGGGAGCTTTAGTAAGCTTATCCACCACTACCATGATAGAATCATGTTTCTTGTTTGTTCTGGGAAGTTTAGTGATGAAATCCATTGTTACAACTTCCCATTTCCACTCAGGAATGGGTAATGGCTATAGCAAACCAGCTGGGTGTCTATGCTCAACCTTTACTTTTTGACATTCCAAACATCTGGCAATAAAGTCAACAACCTCTTTCTTCATGCCTGGCCAATAATATTGGCTCTTGACAGTTGCAATAGTTTTTTGATGTCATGGGTGCCTAGCATAAGGTACATTATGCATTTCTCTCAATATCAAACTTTTCAATTCCTGAGAATTTGGTACATAAATTATTCTCCTGTACATGATAATTTCATCATTATCTAGCTTGCAATCTTCAATTTTCTGCTGCAAAATACTTTGCTGTAATTTTTCCACTAATTCCTTGTATTGCAAATCTGATTTGACATCCTCTGTAATTATTTCTTTCAAATCTGATTGGTACATGCTAATGGTTGTAGCATGCATTTCATGCACTCTTCTGTTGAGTGCATCAACTACTTTGTTCTCTTTCCCCTTGATATGCTTTATATCAAAGTCATATTCGCTTAGAAATTCTAACCATTTGCTTTGCCTAGCATTTAAAGTTGGCTGATCAAATAAATATTTCAGACCATTATGGTCTTTTCTTAGCTCAAACCTTTTCCCCAGGAGTTAGTGTCTCCATTTCCTCAAGGCATGCACTATGGTTGCCAACTCCAAATCATGAGTGGCATAGTGTCTTTCATGCTCCTTCATCTTCCTTGATTCATAACATATAACAAACCCATTTTGACTGAGGACTCCACCAAGTACCTCTTTACATGCATCTGTGCATACAATGAAGTCTTCATTTGGGTCTGCAATCCTTAGTATTGGAGCACTGAAACTTCACACCAATGTCCAATGTCCACAATCCATTGTCCACTGAAAATTCACACCCTTTCTTTGCAAGGAAGTGATTGGGTGTGCAATCTTTGAAAATCCTTCAATAAATCTCCTGTAGTATCCTGCAAGGCCCATGAATGATCTGACCTCTGTCACATTCTTTGGCGCTGACCATTCTCTAATGGCTTCTATCTTCTTAGGATCCATTTCTATCCCATTCTTTGAAATGATATGCTCGAAATAATGAATTTTCTTCTGATAAAATGAACACTTGCTCAATTTGGCATATAACTAATGCTCCCTTAATACTTGCAACACCATTTTCAAATGATGGTCATGCTCTTCTTCTAACTTAGAGTATATAATAATTTCATCCAAAAAGACAATGACAAACTTGTCTAAATATTCTCGGAAAACACCATTCATTAAGCACATGAAAACAACTGGTGCATTTGACAACCCAAATGGCGCCACTATGAACTCATAATGACCATACCTTGTCCTGAAGGAGGTCTTTCTGATATCCTCCTCTTGAATCCTTACCTGATGGTATCCTGACCTGAGATCCATCTTTGAAAAAATCTTTGCATCCTTCAATTGATCAAAAAGATCATCAATCCTAGGCAGAGGATACTTGTTCTTAACAATCACTTTATTCAACTGTTTGAAATCAATGCAAAATCTTAATGTTCCATCTTTATTCTTCACAAACAAGACTGGGGCACCCCAAGGTGACACACTTGGGCATATATACCCCTTCTTCAGGAGTTCTTCAAGCTACATTTGCAACTCCTTCAGCTCTGGTGCACTCATTCTATAAGGATTCTTTGAAATTGGAGTTGCTCCAGGCATTAGATTTATAGAGAAATCAATGTCTCTCTTTGGGGGTAGTCCTAGTACCTCCTTGAACACATCTTCAAAATCTTCCAGGACTGCATAATCTTCCAAATTTGACACCTTATATTTAGGTGTCTCCTCCATATGAGCTGCAAATATTTGACACCCTTTTCTATAACATTTCTTTAGTTGGAATGCTGAAATCTCTTTGATGGTTACTTTCGTGAGAACTCCCTGCACCTTCCTTAGGGTCCCTTCCTCATCCAAGCAAGTAAATTCCTTGTTATGACAGTCTAGGATAGCATAATGTTGGTCCAACCAATCCATCCTAATTAGACAGTCATAGGAACCTAAAGGAAAGATTTTCAAATCTTCCCTAGTGTTCAGTCCATTCATGTCCATAAGACATGACTTAACCATCTCATTAACTTTTCTTTTGGCTCCTATAGCTAGCTGTACCAACCAAGATTTTCCATGCTTGCTTCTTGGCAAATGCAAACTTTCCACCATCTTAGGATCTATATAACTATGACTAGCTCTTGAATCAATTAAAATAACAATGGTTTGGTTGTTGATCATACCTTCCACTTCAATTATATGTGACTGATACTCTGATTTCTTGTTGTCCATGGCTGCATAGATCCTTGGCACATTTCTGTCCATGTCCTCCACTGTTTCATCTTGTTGTACATTGTGAACAGTCCTCCTTTTTTCACCTCTGTGAGGACAATCTTTGAACATGTGATCTCCTTTATAACCCCAACATTGAATAGGTCATTTCCTTGGTCTTTGACCCCCTGTTTCAATCATTCTAGGCTCTTTAGGAGTTTGTTGTCCTGGTGGATTATTTCTGAAGAATGGTGGCTTAGCTCCCTTCTTCCTCTGATCCATCTTGAACTTCTTTTTGTCTTCCCAAGATTTTTGAAAATTTGGCCTTGCTTTTTGCTGATCATATAGGAATTTAGCTCGCCTTATGGTCTCCTCCAATGTGTTGGGATCATCATACTCTATTTTGTCACCAATGAATGATGGAAATCCACTCAAATACCTTTGAATCTTAATTGTCTCATCCTTTATGAAAGAGACATATTTAAGCAGTTACACAAACCTTCTCTCATATTCATCTATTGTCATACTCCCAAGCTTGAGTTCAAATAACTCTTTCATTTTCTTGTCATAATATCTCTTAGTCAAGTATTTATTCTCAAAATACTTCTTGAATTTCCTCCAAGTAACACTTTTCTCTTTAATGTGATGCACCTGCACAAGATGATCCCACCACATGGATGCCTTTCCCTTGAGTTGATATATATAAATTTTACCTTCTACATGAAAAGAATAATTATGCAATTGAAAATACTTTCTCATGCCCAGTAGCCATGTTTCTGCATCTTCATCCTTATTGTGCTCACCATCAAATGTAGGAGGTTTGATTTTTTTCATTTATCCTCGTAGCTCATCCACCCCAGACCTCTTGTGCTTCCTGACAGGGGATGGACTCGAGCTGCTATGTGCTCTCTTATTGGAATTCCTTGGGGAGTGATGGTGATTCCTGCTAACACTTCTTGCTTTTATTTTCTCATCAGAAGGCCTGTGACTTCTTGATTTTCTTGAGCCACTCTCTTTGTCCAATGTCTTTTCTATTCTGTTCAAGCTCTGCAATAAATTCATGTTGAAGTCATCCTACTTCTCCTCGTCTCTCATAATCCTTTCATTATCAGCTTTATGGCTTTGGACATCCTTCTACAAATTTTTAATGGTCTCTGCCATATTCATGTTTTCATTCCTTTCATCTCCATGTCCATTGGAGTTTGTTCCTTCCATGCCCAAATGGACATCCATCCCTTTGATTTCGTCTCCTGGCTGTAAGTCCCTTGTGCTTCTTCCATTACTCTAGACTCTATGCTGATATTGATCTGATCTAGTTGTTTTTAACTCCGCAAAATGTGCAGCCAACAAAACTTTGTCAGGCTAACTGT
The DNA here is from genome assembly GCA_032191745.1 of Picea mariana. Classification (NCBI taxonomy): domain Eukaryota; kingdom Viridiplantae; phylum Streptophyta; class Pinopsida; order Pinales; family Pinaceae; genus Picea; species Picea mariana. Next base: position 33,602 of record JASDQU011402150.1, read on the forward strand.
TTCAACAATTTCATGAAAAATATGAACCAATTTGGTTCAATAATATATCATAACTCTTTCTTCTGATTTCCTGGAAAATTGAATGCCCAAATAAATTTTCTGGGTGGATATTTAGATTCCACTGTCCGAGAAATTTCCAACGCCTACTCCCATGCTCAATTTCGAGTCTTGAGCAGAAAGTTATGGTTATTTCAAAATTGCCCATTAACGTTTCTGTTCATTTTTTTCAACTTGGTGCAACTCTGCAATGGAATTATGCATTTTTGCACCTACTCCTTTGGAATTTTCATAGTAGCTCAATTGGGTTTCCTCATATAAATATTATGGACACTTTGTCCAAGTTTTATCTCTTTCTGGGTTCTTAGATGCTAGTTATAGCCTACTAAAGTTCTAGGCCAATATACCATATTGTAACTGATATGATACATGTTCCTTATTTTCCATATTAAACACTTTTAACATGCCCAGAAATTTAATTGAACTCTGGTATTGTCTTCTATGGCTCAATAGCTTTCCATTGACTTCTCCTGCGCCTCAAGCCGATTTCGGAGTAGAAAGTTATGGCTCTTTGAAGTTCGATGGGTCTTAAAATTTACCCTTCACTGTTTGTGTTGTAACTTTCTAAAAAATGCTCCGTTTGACGAACATTTTACACCATTAGAAATATCTATCTGAAATCTTTCATTTGAGATACAAAAATAATGTGTCCTTTTGGTACACCTTTGTCTCATGGTTTTTGACTTGCTAAAAATGCTCTTAAGGCCCTAAAAAATGTGTTGCAAAACGATGACGTTCAAATGATATAAAACGTCGTAGAAAATCGTTGATTTTATGCTATTGTTCACCCTCCAAACAACTTCACGCGCACAAATTTTAACCTGTACACCCATATTTACCATGTGCAGCAATAACACAAGGTAAATTGCATTTCAAGCACTTTAAAACCACTATGTATCACTTCTCTGTCGCGCCAATAACTTGTGCACACTACTTTTATGTCACGTGTTAATACCCACCGCGCACAGTTTTGGGACCGCGCGTTGATATTCCATGCGCATTTCACTCGATGCGCTACACCATGCCAAAGTTTATTACACCCCACCATGCACCAATACTTTGTGCACACCATTCACTAAATTATCATGTGACCACATTTACCCACATTGTGCACACAACTCCCATACTCCACTGCGTTGTGCCAACATTGTGCACACCAAGTGTGTCATTATTATGTGTGTGCACACCACGCAATGCTAAATTTATCGCATAGTCATGTACACCAACATTTTTTTGCGTGGCGCCGAAATTTAGTGTGCACACCCGCAAACTATCATTTTTTCGAGCAACACCGAAATTTAGCGTGCACACCTGCACACTAACATTTTTCCGCACGTTACCAAAATTTAGTGCTCGCGCCCACACACCAATATCTCACTGCGCAGTACTGAATTTTACCTATCACAAGCTTTTACTGCGCATCATGCATTTTTAGTGCGCCCACCTGGGCACATTCTTTATTTTTTATTTTTTATGCGTATCAATTCCTCGTGAAATCTGTTGTAGAAATTGGGGCTTTTGGCTTAACTTTTTCCCCAATTTACCATAGACATTCTGCAACTATGAAATTTGTTCAATTTCACCCTCATAACACCAAATCAACCTCTGTGACAATAAATCATTGTGGGTTGACATTTCTGGAACAATTTTTTCCCAAAATCAATTCACGAATTGAGAATTTTAATTACTAAATTCGCTCCATCTGTCATGGCTTCACTATAACTTTAAATTCGACCAATTCTAGGTCTGAATTTTCTAGAATGGATATTAAACTAGTAGTATCTCACCACATAGCTGGATTTCTCATTTTTCTCATGAATTTAACAACCAAAATTGAGGATTTTCCCAATTTCGCGTCGTTGCTTCTAAATTTTACCATGGACGCTCTGCAACTCGAAATTTGGCCACTTCGAAATCAATCCTCTATGAAATTTCACTTCAACTCAACTTGTTTGGCCCATCCAGGCTCAACGTTGAAAACTAAAGCTCTGATGCCATTTTGTAGCGTCCCCGACCATCCATGTTGGACCACGCTACGCCAGAGAACTCTTATTGTTCTCTCTCTGCGGAACATACTGTAACATACCCAGTATGCAACTGAGCTATGCCACATAATGTTTTCTTGAACTGCATGCAATTAAAACATACACACACAGAACTCTTCCAGAAGAATTATATATAAAACGTAAACATACAAATACATATGTAAATACACGGATTCACATGGAAATAACAGTAAGCATATACATGCAGCATATACAGGAAATACCCATAAAAATAAAAACAGTTATAACCGCACATATGACAAACCATAAAAATAAGCATGTAAATAACATTGCCGCATGTAAATTTATCACACAATTGACACTT
>JASDQU011402150.1:52212-67955 GCA_032191745.1 Picea mariana
ATAAATGGAGGAAACTACCGGCTGAAGATTCCACTTGGGAAGATGAGTCTTTTATACAAAAGCATCCAGAGTTACTCAAGCATTGCAGACAACACTTTTCTCAAGGGGAGAGGCATGTTAAGCCCTAATATTGGCTCATTACCCCTTAATTGGGGCATATTATATTAGTAATGTTATTTTATTTATTTCGGCTTTAGCCCATTAGTTGTAATTATACCTCCTAGTCTCCTATATATACCAAGGAGACATTTTCATTTTGAATCATCTTGTACTTGAACATTTAAGTGGGGTAAAAGGAGGTTGCCCCCTCGAAGAGGATTATTATTTGAAATTATCTCTTTTTCAAGGCGTTGAGTACTTTTTCTGAGGATTTTCTATGCTATATTGATATTTGGTTCTTAATAATATCTCTCAAGATAAAAGTTGTAAAGCACTGCATTATTAATCAGAATTTGTTTTGGAAGGATCCCAATGACATTTTTTTGAAATGTATTGATTAGGATGAATCAAATTTTATTATGATTGACCTACATAAAGGTGTTTGTGGAGGATATCAACACTCGAAAGTCACGACGTTTAAAATTTTGAGAGTTGGGTACTACTGGCCCACTCTATTTTCTTATGTGTTTGCTAAAATTAGAGCATGTGAGCAGTCTCAAAAGTTTTTTGGAAAAAAAGAATTATACTCTCTTCCCTTAAATCCAATCATAGCAAATGGCCCTTTCTAGCAGTGGGGCTTGGACTTCATAGGAAAAATTCATCCACCTTCCATTGGAAAACACAGATGGATCTTGATAGCCACTGATTACTTTATGAAATGGATTGAGGACATCCTGACCAGAAATGCAATTGATAAGGTAATTATAATTTTTTTGGAAGAAAATATGTTTCCTATATTTGGCTATCCTAGAAAATTAGTCAGCGATAATGCTCAGGAATTTAAATCTACTGCTATGATTGACTTATTTGAAAGATATAATGTTACTTTGGAACATTCTACTCAATATTATCCACTATGTAACATATTGGCATAATCCTCCAACAAAATCTTGATTAGGATTATCAAAAAATTGCTGGCAAAAAACAAAAGGGATGGAATTCTAAATTGAAATATGCTTTATGAGAAGACAGGGTTAGTACCAAAAATTTAATTGGCACTTCTCTTTTCAAGATAGTCTATAGGACAAATGTTATTTTCCCAAACCAACTGGGTTTACCTATACTAAAATTCCTGCAAGAAGAATTGGAAGAACCTAATGATATTCAGAGGAGGATTTTTCAAATCATTGAAGTTCAATAGAAGAGAGAAATGTTAAATGAAAAATCTGAGGCTTATCAGAGTAAGGTTAAAACAACATTTGACAAGAAAACTAAGAAGGATAGTTTTCAAACAGGGGACCTTGTTCTGAGGTGGGATGCCAGAAGAGAAGATAAGCCAAAACATGGTAATTTTGATAATTTGTGGTTTGTCCCATTTATAATAGACAAAGTTTTAAACAACAACACTTTTGTCTTATAGAATTTGGATGACAATGATATATTTGGTGGCTTGGTCAATGGGCGTTTTCTGAAACAATATTTTACTTATTGAGCCATAATTAGTTTATCTTGTACATATTGCTTTATTTTGGTGTGTTTTAGTAGATTAAATAAGACTCCATAGCCCAATGGAGCCACTAGTGTACAATTAAAATTGTTGCAGTTGGGTATTTCAGAATGCAAAATGGATGGTCTATAATAAGACAGATGTCAGAACATATAAGAAATAATAGGGTGAAGGTTACAAGTTTCAATAATAGAATTGGAAAAGAAGGCATTGGTCTATAGATATTAATGTCTCACAAGGAGAACATTATCCCCAAATGGAGCCAATGTTAGTCCTTAAGCTTGTTTCTACCTTTATATTTCAAACAATTAGCCTATCCTATCAAAAATATTTCCTAAGACCAATTTTTCTTGTTTGTTGTACCTTTTATACTTTAATTTTCATTTTTGGTGTGATTTTCTGATGCAGGAGCATTGCCAACGTCAAGCGAGCATGGGGCAAGCGCCAACGCATTTTGGGCACATGATGAATTGTTTAAAAACTTTTGACGATGGATGCGCCAAACGTAAATGTAATAGTTAAGGAGAGGTGTACTTATAGATTGTAATCATACCTTGAGAGACTTGCTCTCGTCTGAAGGACTAAGAAGGCATTTATGTTAGTTAATATTAGTAGGTATCTTGGAATTCTCAGATTTGACAGTTTTAGGAGCGGAGGGAAAACGGATATAGACACCCTCATTGTATTATTGTATGAGAGGGAAGAACATTAGCAAGAGAAGAGCATACAGAGATGGAGTAGAGAAACTATGTTTGAAAACCACCCATGTACAGATATTTGAATTAATAGAAAGAGCTCTGATTCAAATTCATGGCGTTGTATTTGTTTCTTGTATGTGTATGTTGAATGGTATGTTCATGGCTTTACTCTTTCTGTTATACATTTTCTTTCTATGCTATGTATGAATGATTTCAGGATTATGTTTGAAGTCTGAGAGAGAAAGAGTTAGGAAATGAGTTTCAATTGTTTCTCTGTCTGAACGAGAGTTCCTGCAAGGAATGTAGTTGAATTTTCCACAAGGAGTGCATTGACAGAGGGTTCGGAGGTTTGTCTCTGAAAGCTCAGATATCATAGCTTTGTTCTCATTTAAGCTCAGATATCATAGCTTTGTTCTCATTTCCTCAAAAGTGCAGTTAGGCATAGAAGCCATGCAAAGTGTGCGCAGGCCGAGTGAAGCTTCAGGGGTTTGTAACTCGAATGACTTGTTGAGAGACTACTGTTGTAGGGAGTGCGCAGAGTTGAAAGGAGTTCAACACTTGAAAGTGTTTGAAGGTCTGTCGCAAGGAGTGCCAGCAGGAGTTTTTCTGAAAGACTTGAAGTCGTGGAAAACCTTAGAAGGGTTCGAACCTTTGAAGTCATTGAAGGGAAGAAAGAGGCTAAGTGCCTTGAAGAATTGAAAGGAGGTGTAGTGACATCGTGCTGTAGGAGGACCAGTTCCACGTAGAGAAATATTTTGTTTAAATTTTGCGGAAGTTCTCAAGCGAAGAGATGGACGATCAAAATTCTCCATAGAGAATTTGTGAAGTCCTGCCAGCCATCCGATCTGACAGAGAAGCAAGGGGGTTATGATTGTTTCCAAAGTTTCAAGCTCAGGAGATCGTGAGCCATTGGACCTCACTTAGATAACCATCAGTCTTGGGATCTGACAAGATTTTCACGGGGTTTAAACCCTCGCAAGAAGAGCGAAAGTCCCGAAAGGCGTCGGGATATCAGGATTTCAGAATTCGGGATATCGGAAGTCTCGAGGATAGGAGATCGGGTCACTTCATAGTGAAAACCCCAAATTTGATCTGAGTCATCCATTCATTAGGACACATGGTGGAGATCAAGAACCCATCGGTATTTCGACTACTGGGGTTTTGAGTTGACAGAGAAATTGTGACATCGGGGAATCACAAGTCATGAAATCCCAAACTGAATCAGGACCATCTCTCTATTGAGACACGTGGCGGTGATCAAGAGTCCGTTGGCATTTCGCATGTCGGGACTTCGGGGATCAAGAGGACAGGATGCAGAGTATTTTGGCTTTTGATTTCGAAAAATTGTGAAATGATTGAGAATCGTCCATCATAGGAGGACGCGTGGCAGAAATCCTAGAGTTTGGGGAAAATCCTGATAGGAAAGTCCATTGGCTTATCGGGGTTCGGCATTTCGCAAATCCTGAAGATAGGAGACCCGTGCATTTCGGGAACGGAAGTTCCAAAATTGCGAAAAGGTGGAAAGCCCGGAAAGGAATAGCAGTACGGGATATCAGGATTTGGGAATTCGGAGTTTGTGTTGACATGAGTTTTTTGGTGTCGAGAGTCTCGAACTCCCAATACGTGAAATCACGCTGACCGTTGGATCGAACGAGGAATCACAGTCGTCGTTTTCTTTTGGCGACCAAACATTGGAGTTTCGGTAATGTGGGAATCAGGGTTTCGGAGGTTGAGGGGATGATTTGCATGACATTGTGACTCCCGAAATCGTGATAAGGAGAAAGATGAGATAGAGATAGAAAAGGCCAAGTGTCAGAATTTCAGGTTTCGGGGGTCTGAGAAGACAAGACACTCGGCCACAGGACTCGCGAAAATGTGAAGTCTGATCTTCCGAAGTATAAGGGGAAAAATTCTCAAGGTTGTTTGTGGGTGTAGATTTCCCAAAAGGGAAATAGAAGGGCCAGTTGAGCACTTTGGGAAAGAAGAGAGAAAAATATCCTGCGCGGATCCTGATCTGCGGATCTAGGAGAAGGGGGTCTGCGTCAAGTGTGGTATCAGAGCATATAAAGGTTTCTTTGCTTTATGTAGCAAGGAAAAGTAAGATTCACCATGCTGCTAAGAAGAAGGGACATGCAAACACCCGATCCGCCAGAGGAAAGGGAAATACCAAGAAGAAGGGGTAGGCAGATGCCTGATCCAGCCATGGCAAGAGAGATGCGTGATTTACATGCCAGACTTGAGGACATGGAGACAACACAGAGGTGTACAGCTGGTGCTGGGGATCTTAGTGATTCCGAAAGTGAAAATGAAGCCGAACATGAAGGGGAAGAAGTTGCAGCTGAAGATGCAGCAAATGAATGCCTACTCAGGGCTGTTGCAAGGATGGGTGCTAGAGAAAAAATGGACATCCCAGTATATGAGGGAAACCTAGATGTTGAAGAGATTCTAGACTAGATTAGAGCTCTGGACACTTATTTTGACTATGAATATTTCGAGGAAGACAAGAAGGTCAGACATGTTGTCATAAGATTGAAAGGACATGCAACATTGTGGTGGCATGAACTACAAGCTGATAGACGCTGCAAAGGCAAGCAGAAAATCAAGAGTTGGGATAGGATGATTGTGAATATGAAAGCAAAATTCATTCCTAGGGATTACCAGATTACTCTATTTTGAAGAATGCAAAATTTGAGACAGAAGTTGATGACAGTGAAGGAATATACTGAAGAATTCTATAGGCTGAACATCAGGGCAAGTCATCGGGAAAGCGATGATGAAAAGGTTGCCAAGTACATGAATGGCCTGAGATACAACATTCAAGATGAGATGAGCATGATGACCATCTAAACGATGGAAGATGATTACTAGATGGCTCTAAAAGCTGAAGAGAAACTGAGTCGAAAAAAAGGTCAGAGAGGCCGAGGCAGAAGTCAAGCCAGAGGAAAATCAGTTGCCTAGGATAGAAATCAGAAACACAAGGAAGAATGGAAGAAACCTCAAACTCAGACTGAGAGAGGCGAAAGTTCATAGAGAGGGAAGCATACCAAACAGAGAGGTCAGTATGCAGATGGAAACATTTTTCCTCGTACTAGAGGTAGAGGAAGAGGAAGAGGTGGAGTGATAAAGTGCTTCACATGTGGAAAGAATGGACACAAATCTTATGAATGTCCAGATAAGAAGAAAGAAGGTGGTGAGACTCACATTTCTGAAGCACAGAGGTGGAATGTTGAGGCAAAATATGTTGAAGGTGGAAGATCGTTGATGATGCGAAAAGTTCTCTTAACACCAGAGAAGGAGGTGGAAAATCCAGTACAAAGGAACAGTCTTTTTCGGACTGCTTGCAAAACCAAGGACAGGGTATGCAAGGTCATTGTGGACAATGGTAGAAAAGATAATCTCGTTTCAACAGAGATGGTAGAAAAGCTGGAGCTAGAGACAATTGAACATCCAAGTCCATATAGAGTTTCATGGCTACAAAAAGGACATCAGGTAAATGTCACTAAACAGTGTTAATTGAATTTAAGATAGGAGGATATAATGATAAGATACTCTGTGACGTTATTCCCATGGATGTTTGTCATCTATTGTTGGGTAGACCGTGGCAATATGACAGAAATGTGATTCATGATGGGAGAAAGAACACATACACCCTAGAGAAGAATGGGAGAACTCACATGTTGCTTCCAATCAAAGATAAGGAGGTGAAACCTGAAGTAAGAAACGTTGTACTTCTCATGAGTGGGAAGGAACTTCTTACAAAGGTTAAGAAGAAGGAGGAACCGCAATTCATTTTGGTCAGGAAGCCAAAGATTGTTTTAACCAGCACAAGGGTAGATGATTTACCAGAAGAGGTTCAGGAACTGCTGGAAGAGTTCACTGACATAGTAGTGGACGAACTACCTCGTTCGTTGCCACTGATCAGAAGTGTGATTCATCATATTGATCTCATACTAGGAGCTATTTTTCCAAACAAAGCCGCATACAGATTAACACCGTAGGAGAATGAAGAGGTCAAAAGACAAGTCCAGGATTTGTTGGACAAAGGGTTGGTTAGAGAAAGCTTGAGTCCATGTGTTGTTTCGACAATGCTCAGTCCAAAGAAAGATGGAGGCTGGAGGATGTGTACTGACTCAAGGGAAATTAAAAAGATAACCATCAAGTACATATTTCCATTGTCAAGGATGGATGATCTGATGGATTGCTTGAGTGGAGCGAATTTTTTTTCGAAAATTGGCTTAAAAAGTGGATATCACCAGATTCGTATGAGAGAAGGTGATGAATGGAAGCAGCCTTCAAGACTAACGAAGAGTTGTATGAATGGCTTGTTATGTTGTTTGGTTTAACGAACGCACCAAGTACCTTCATGAGGTTGACGAACGAAGTCCTGAAGGAGTTCATCGAAAAATTTGTCATTGTGTATCTGGATGACATACTGATCTTCAGTAAAATAGAGGCAGAGCATTTGAAACACGTAGCTACAGTGATGAAGAGATTACAGCAAGAGAAGTTGTTGATAAACATGAAGAAATCCTCATTCATGAAGACAGAGCTCATTTATTTGGGTTTTGTTATTTCTGCAGATAAATTGAGGATGGATCCAGATAAAGTGGAGGTGATCAAGAATTGGCCATCACCGAAGAGCATTTTTGAGGTGAGAAGTTTTCATAGATTTGCTAGTTTCTACTGGAAGTTCATCAGGAATTTTAGTGGAATTAGTGCATCGATGATGGACACAGTGAAGAAGAGACATAAGTCTTTTCACTGGACAGAAGAGGCTGAGAAAAGCTTCAATTTGTTGAAATAAAATTACGGAACAACCAATTTTGTTGTTGCCAGATTTCAAAAAGACATTTCAAGTGAAATGAAATGCAAGTGGATTTGCAATAGGGGCAGTTTTGAATCAAGAAGACAGGCCGATAGCATACTTCAGCGAGAATATGAATGCATCCAAAGTGAAATACTCCACTTATGACAAGGATTTCTATGCTATTATACAGGCATTGAAGAAATGGAGACATTACTTAATTCCTAAGGAGTTTGTCTTATACAGTGACAATCATGCATTGTAATTTGTGACTCAACAGGAGAAGTTGAATCAAAGACATGTTAAATGGGTTGAATACATGCAGAACTTTACTTTTGTAATTAAACATATTTTTGGAACTGCTAACAAAGTTGTTGATTCTTTGAGCAGGAAATGTTTGCTATTGCAGGAGTTCAGAGTTAAAACATTGGTTATGATGATCTCAAGGAGATGTATCAAGATGATCCAGATTTTAAAGAGGCGTATGAAGCAGCTGAGAATCCAATTCTTAGACATAGAAGCCAATGGGCAAAATACATGATCGAGGAAGGATTACTGTTTAAAGGTAATCATCTTTGTATTCCAAAATGCTCCATGATGGAGAATTTGTTGAAGGAGAAACATAGTGGAGGATTGGCTGGACATTTCAGTCATGACAAGACATTCGTGAAGTTGAATGAGTCATATTTTTGGCCAGGAATGCGAGCAGACGTCAAAATATTTGTAGACAGATGCAGAATTTGTCAGCATTTGAAAGGAAAGAGGCAGAATGTAGGATTTTATCAACCATTGCCCATACCTGAGAAGCCGTGGGATGCAATCAACATGGAATTCATATTGGGGTTGCCAAGAACACAAAGAGGGTTTGACTCAATCTTTGTGGTGGTGGATATATTTTCCAAGATGGCACACTTCATTCCATGTCAAAAAACCAGTGACGCAACTCACATTGCGAACCTATTTTTCAAAGAAGTCATTTGACTTCACGGCTTACCAAGGAGCATAGTTTCGGATCGAGACACCATGTTCGTGGGACACTTCTGGAGAACCTTATGGAAAAAGATGGGAACAAATTTACTGTTCAGTTTATCTTATCATCTTAGATGGATGGACAGACAGAAGTCGTGAACAGGAGTTTAGGAGACTTGCTGATGAGCTTAGTGATAGAACACCACAGCCAGTGGGACAATATTCTACCACAGGCGGAATTTGCTTATAATGATTCAATCAATAGAAGCACAGGGTAGAGTCCATTCCAGATTGTTTATGGCATGCATCCGAGAGGAATTTCTGAGCTGAGGGATTCAGAACAGATTGCAACTAGGAGCGCTAGTGCAGAAGATTTCACGGAGGCGATGAAGGAACTTCACAGCCAAGTGAAGGAGCATTTATAGAACTTGAGCCAAGAGTATAAGCATGGAGAAAATAAACACAGGAGACAACTTTAATTTGAATTTGTTGATTTGATTCTTGCACATCTGAGAAAGGAAAGGTTCCCGAAGGGGACATATAACAAAATGAAGATGAAGAAGATCGGACCATGTAAGGTCTTGAAGAAATTTGGGGCAAATGCTTATGAGATTTATTTACCCGATGGGATCGGAATTTCTCCGATATTCAATGTCTCAGATTTGTATCCATACAAAGATGAGGAAGCAGGAACAAGTGATGAACAACCAGAGGTCCAGTGGACAAAGTAGATGCTTGTTGCAGAGAAGCCACAAATGGAAAGCATACTAGACAAAAGAGTTAGCAAGAAGACCAGAAGAAAGCAATACTTTGAATACTTGGTCAAGTGGAAAGGACATCCAGTTGAAGATGCCAGCTGGGAGAATGAAGCAGCGATTCAGAAGCATGGACAGACCATGTGAGAGCTCATGGATAGGAGCCCATGAAATTTTTCAAGCTAGGGAGTATGATGCAGGAGCATCTCCAACGTCAAGCAAGCGTGGGGCAAGCGCCAATGCATTTTGGGCACATGATGAATTGTTTAAAAACTTTTGAAGATGGATGCGCCAAACATAAATGTAATAGTTAAGGAGAGGCATGCTTATATATTTTAATTAGACCTTGAGCGACCCACTCTCGTCTGAAGGACCAAGAAGGCATTTATGTTAGTTAATATTAGTAGGTATCTTGGAATTCTCAGATTTGACAGTTTTAGGAGCGGAGGGAAAATGGATATAGAAACTCTCATTGTATTATTGTATGAGAGGGAAGAACATTAGCAAGAGAAGAGCATACAGAGCTGGAGTAGAGAAATTGTGTTTGAAAACCACCCATGTATAGAGATTTGAATTAATAGAAAGAGCTTCGATTCAGATTCATGGCGTTGTATTTGTTTCTTGTATGTGTATGCTGAATGGTATGTTCATGGTTTTACTCTTTCTGTTATACGTTTGCTTTCTATGTTGTGTATGAATGATTTCAGTATTATGTTTGAAGTTTGAGAGAGAAAGAGTTAGGAAATGAGTTTCAATTATTTCTCTGTCTGAGCGAGAGATCCTGCAAGGAATGCAGTTGAATTGTCCGCAAGGAGTGCGTTGACAGAGGGTTCGGAGGTTTGTCTCTGAAAGCTCATATAGGATAGCTTTGTTCTCATTTCCTCAAAAGTGCAATTAGGCACAGGAGCCATGCAAAGTGTGTGCAGGCTAAGTGAAGCTTTAGGGGTTTGTAACCTGAATGACTTGTTGAGAGACTGCTTCTGCAGGGAGTGTGCAGAGTCAAAAGGAGTTCAACACTTGAAAGTGTTTGAAGGTCTGCCGCAAGGAGTGCCAACAGGAGTTTTTCTGAAAGACTTGAAGTCGTGGAAAACCTTAGAAGGGTTTGAACCTTCGAAGTCATCGAAGGGAAGCAAGAGGCTAAGTGCCTTGAAGAATTGAAAGGAGGTGCAGTGACATCGTGCTGCAGGAGGACCAGTTCCACGCAAAGAAATATTTTGTTTAAATTTCGCAGAAGTTCTCAAGGGAAGAGACGGATGGTCGAAATTCTCCATAGAGAATTTGTGAAGTCCCGCCAGTTGTCTGATCTGACAGAGAAGCAAGGGGGTTACAACTGTTTCCAAAGTTTCAAGCTCAGGAGATAGTGAGCCATCGGACCTCACTTAGATACCCGTTAGTCGTGGGATATGACAGGAGTTGCACGGGGTTTAAACCCTCGCAAGTAGAGCAAAAGTCCCAAAAGGCATCAGGATATCGGGATTTCGAAATTCGGGATATCAAAAGTCTCGAGGACAGGAGATCAGGTCACTTCATAGTGAAAACCCTGAATTTGATCTGAGCCATCCATTCATTAGGACACGTGGCAGAGATCAAGAACCCGTCGGTATTTTAGCTACTGGGGTTTCAAGTTGACAGAGAAATTGTGACATCGGGGAATCACAAGTCATGAAATCCCAAACTGAATTAGGACCATCTGTATGTTGAGACACGTGGCGGCGATCAAGAGTCCGTCGACATTTCTCATGTCGATACTTCGGGGATCAAGAGGATAGGATGAGGAGCATTTCGGCATTTGATTTCGCGAAATCGCGAAATGATTGAGGACTATCCATCATAGGAGGATGTGTGGTAGAAATCCTAGAGTTTGGGGAAAATCCCAATAGGAAAGTCCATCAGCTTATCGAGGTTTGGCATTTCGCAAATCCTAAAGATAGGAGACCTGCGCATTTCAGGAACGAAAGTTTCGAAATCGCGAAAAGGTGGAAAGCCTAGAAAGGAATAGCAGTACGGGATATTGGGATTCGGGAATTCAGAGTTTGTGTTGACATGAGGTTTTTGGCATCGAGAGTCTCGAACTCCCGAAACGCGAAATCACGCTGACCATTGGATCGAACGGGGAATCACAGTCATCGATTTCTTTTGGTGACCGAACATCGAAGTTTCGGTAATGTGGGAATCGGGGTTTCAGAGGTTGAGGGGATGAGTTGCATGACATTATGACTCCTGAAATCGCGATAAGGAGAAAGACGAGATAGAGAGAGAAAATGCCAAGTGTCAGAATTTTGGGTTTCGGGGGTCTAAGAAGACAAGACACTCGGCCACAGGACTCATGAAAACACGAAGTCCGATCTTCCAAAGTATAAGGGGAAAATTTCTCAAGGTTGTTTGTGGGTGTAGATTTCCCGAAAGGGAAATAGAAGGGCCAGTTGAGCACTTTGGGCCAGAAGAGAGAAAAAGATCTTGCGCAGATCCTGATCTGCGGATCTAGGAGAAGGGGGTCTACGTCATTTTCCTTTGCTTAATTTCATTTTCACTTGATTTTTATAAGATATGTTTGAATATTTGCATTTTCCAAGGTTTAAAGACTAAGCAAGGTTGCTACAAGAATGCTACCATTCTTGTAGCACATAAAAACATCATTACTCCAAGTGTGCTTCCAATACGAAGATCGTGTCACCAATCCTGAAATCATGGAGGAGATCGTGCAAACGATTGTTGTATTTAATTGGGTAATATCTAAATGATTATTCTATCCCTATGCATGATTTAATGAACATGAATCAGAATATGTTTGTATTTCCATCAAACTCAGGTGTCGAGCCATGTTTTCAAAACATTCAAAATCATGATTTAAAATTTTTTAAACAAGTTTTGAAATAAGGAGAAATGCAGCTTAATGTCACATGCAACTATAAACCCTTCTGTGTTAGTTGTTTTGTGAAGGCATATTTAAAATATTGAGTGAGGTGAAACCCTAATACTCACAGGTGTAACAAATACCATAGTCAACAATATGTTAGCCAAGAAAGGTGGTCGAATTATTTGCTTAGAACCTGAGGGGATTGAATTATTAGAAGCATGCCCTAAAATTATGCAGAAATTTGTCCAGGGAGAATGGTTCAAGTTTTGTTGTGATTTTCAAGGGCATCATCAAGAAATTTCAATTATGTTTTCTAAGAATTTCGATGAGTTTCAAACTCAGGCAGGAGATGTGATTATTCATGGCATAGAACATTTAATTGTGGAAACCTGTCATTTTCCTATAAAAGGTAAAAGGTGGTGGAAGAAGAACAAACTCCCTACAGACCTGTGCAACCAATTCTTAATGGAAAAGAATCACAATATAGACTGGAGTCAAGGAATCCCAAATAAATGGTTGAAGAAGGAATAGAAGAGTATCTTACCAGTGATCTAGAAATATATAACCCATGAAGGTAGGTTTTCTACCATTCATTTCTATCACATACAAATTTTGATGCATTTAAATGGAGATAAAGAAATGAATGTGCCATTTTATCTTTTGAAAAGTTTGACAAAGATGGAAAAGAGGATATAGAGCCATCCTCAAATTGCCGTTCAAATTTTATTTCACCGGGATCTTATCAAAATTATGGTTATGTATGCATTAACTGAAGTACAAGTGTCCTGGGAACAATTGTTATCCTCTTTAGGGTTTCAAGAACAAGTTTTAAAAACACAGAAAATAATTCTTGTCAAAAAAATAGGGTTTCAAAAAGAATGGGAAGCACATCAAAGAGTACAAAAAAGTTAAAAGAAGAATCTTCCCATGTTGCAAGAGAGACCGGATCAAGCAAGAGAATGCTCACTTTACAGTAGGAAGAAGCAATCAAGCAAAAATCTGAATCGTCTGCATTAAAAAGGGATTTTGTGGGTTGTGACAGAGTTTATACTAGAAGGAGGACTAGGCAAATGAAACAAGAACTTCAAAGGATAAAAAAAGATTGTAAATCATAAATTCGTGATATACCAATCGAGGAGTCTCGAGATGTGAGACAGATCAAAAGGAATAAAGGAAATCATCCTGGAAATTGTCCTAGCAAACCCAAAACCATACCTACAAATAAGTTGAGACTCAACTCTAAGGATCTATTCAAACCTTCTCTGAAGAAAGAAAAATTCATTGTCATAGATGATGATATCCCAGAAAAGGCTCCTAATATTAACAAGAAATAAAGTTTGTCCATTAGAAACCTAAAGGAAATGCCAATAGGAAAAACCAGGAAGGAGAAAAAGCAATAGCCAGTATCTAAAGTTGAATCTTCTCAATCAGATGATGGAACAGAGAAAGATCCCACTTACAGTCCAAAGATTAAAAAAATTTAGGAATCCTATATGGAAGAAACATACAAATTATAAAAACCTGTGAAAAAGGATATTATTGAAGAAAAATCCTCAAAGGAACATAAGTATGAAATAAATCCTAGAAAACCTAAATGATCAATTGATTTAAATAGGCTTGCATCAGAAGAGGACCAAGATAAAGACAAGGAAAAACATAGGATGCACTAATAAAACATGGGTTAGAGGACTCCAAGATAGACATTGAAGATTTGAGGCAACAAAATCGAAGTATTGAGGTGTGGAATTCTAAGCTATAGGATAAAATCCAAAATTTAAAGGAAAAGCACAAGAAACAACGTGATTTTTAAAAGAAAATAAAAACGAAGAATATCAAACTATATTGGACCAATATGGTGCTCAAAACCAAACTAAAACAGGAACTATCTAAAGGTCAAACTTCTTCTCAAGGATGAAAGGTCTCAAAGGCTTTATCAATACACATATATCTAATTTTAGGTTCAACATCATGGATGAAAATGATCAAGTACAAGATTGAAAATCTAGTCTTCAACGTATCTATTCCTGGAAAATTTGTAGCAGATCCTATTTGTAAGGGTCAAAGATATTTTAAGAGTTATCATATGGTCCTATGAAAGAAGATATTTTCCTAAGATCCAAGATTTTTTTGTTTACACATTGAATAAAATAGAATGTAATCTCTATTTAATAGCTAGATATGTCAAAACTATAACTAGGTTTTAGTATCTGAGATCCAAATGGAAAACAACTCTTTGTATAAAAAGGAAATTAGATGATAGAGTATAGGGTTTAGATTTTGTGGCATTCAAGGAACATATWGATCAAAAAATTTGTAAAGTTGRATATATGMAACATTTTGCACTCAATTGAAAAACATCCTGATGGTTAGACTCTCCTTTTCTATGTCTCCTATTTCTTCTGTATTATTTGAATGCATCTAAAACTTTTTGCAAAGAATTGGTTTATCTTATTATGTCTCGAATTTCAGTAAAAAAAAAATCTTGTTAAAATCATCTTTTCAGGAGTTGAATTTGAATGGTTCTTTCATTTTTCTGAATATTATTTGGAAATTTGAAATTTCTTCTTTACAAGTGAACAAATTGTAAATTATAGTTTATTTTTCATCAACCTTTAGTTTATTCATATAACTAGACTGAATGAATGCCTTTAACTAAGTTGAATGTTGTTGAAACCGGATTCAAAAGTGTAACCTAATCAATTGTTGTTCAACCTTTTTGGATGTATGGGTTGACCGGGGTTCTAACTTAGTTCTCCAAAAAAAATCTTTTAACCATCGACCCCTCTGGTAAACTAGAAGGAAACACTACGTACAGAGTGAATAGTGTAGTCTCACCTGAGATGGCTTATGGGGGATTGCATGACCCAAATTTTTGCAATCATGGAAGGGGTTTGGGATGTTCTACTTCTTATACTCTTACTTTAACATGCATTCTACCATAACATTCATCATATATACTATTGTATCCATTCAATAAAATTCATTTTGTATGATTATTTTAGTATGCGGTGTTAATAAAACCTAATAAATGCATTCATATATCCATTCATTCACAATTGAAAAAACAACAAAAAGCATTCAAACACATTGCAACTCAATATTTTACCATGGTTCACCCCCCTAGGCTACGTCCACAAATATCTTTTGCTTTATTCATTCTTCATCAAAAAAGTGTTGTGTGTTCTACCCCTATGTTTCATAGGATCACCTGGTGATTATAATCTCTTATTCCATTTGCATTATATTGTAAATAATATTTTATCCTGCAAATGATTTACAAAAAGAAATAAAAAGAAAAAGAAAAGAAAAAGAAAAGAAAAAGAAAAGAAAAGAAAAGAAAAAGAAAAAGAAAAGAAAAGAAAGAAAAATATAAAAAATATAAGAAATCAAAAGAGGGTATAAAAAGAGAAAAAGAGAAAATAAAACCCCATGTAATAATATTGGCTTGATTCATACCATATAACCATGATCAAGTCCTTTGAATTTATGCAGACAGGTTAGTGAATAAATTGGGCTAAACAGTTTAATCTTAGCCTGATTAGATAGGATAGTGAATAAGTTTGGCTAAACAGTTTAAGCTTATCCAAATGTATTAGGTTAGAGGAGTTGTTAACCCAACATTTTAATCTAGGTTAATGCACTAGGTACTTAGATTAGGAGATAGGTTAGTATGTTTTGTTTCAATAAAATCTTGTTAGAAGTTGATTAAATGTCTTTGATTTGAGTTAAAATGATGTATTTTTTACCCCTTAGTGACAAAATGAAGAAAGGTGAGTTGCAAAAACCCACAAAATGTTTTTATCCTAAGTTTTGTGGTGATATAAAAGTTTGTGCACCTTGTTGTAAAGAGCGCACTAATCTCAATGGTTCATCAGAGCGCGCTCAGATCTACGATCAGCAGTGAATATCGAACCCCCCGACCCTTCTACCTTTAACAGTGGGGGGGGATACGAGTTGGTGGTTTTCCAAGTGCGGGCCCCTCATAACGTGTCGGCTTCATGCTAAATCAGACCCCCCTCACTCTTTACCGCTTACTACCTACCCCACCCCCCCC
>JASDQU011402151.1:0-13245 GCA_032191745.1 Picea mariana
ACGAATTTCATAGAGTGAGGCGCTCTGTTGACCATTTCTTTTACTTCGAGCTTCTCCGTGAGCAACTATTCCTTTTCTTTCTGCAGTTGGTATTTTTCTTCATCGAACTTTGCCTGGAGATCAATTTTCTACCGTTCTACAGTACTGCATTTCTATACAAGGACTCCTTGTACCTGTGTCAAAGCCTGGGTGGCTTGCTCTGTTTCTTCCTGTGCTTGTCGAAACCGAGCTTCAATTGTCTCAGCGATTTGGTGGAGTTGAGCTGGCTCTTCTCCCAGTTCTGGTGTTCCTTCTGACAGAGGCATAGTGGAGACTGTGTGGCTAGAATGCAGTGCTTGCTTCACTCCTTGGAGCTCAATCTCGATTCTATTATGCATCGCTTCCTGCTTAGCCTCTTGTTTCTCTGCTATCTCCAGTGAAGAATCATTCAGGGCCACTATAATGAAATCAAAGTCATCTGAGGTGAGGATAGTCTGCATTTTTTTCATAGAAGCTTTCAATTTCTTTTGGGAGGAAGGCTTCGGGGGAGAAACATTCCTTTTCTTTGAGGGCTCCTCCTCATCTCTAGGCGGTGTAGCCTCACCTTTCTTCTGTTCAACTTCTATGCCATCTATCTCTCCTCCATCACCTCCTTTCTCTAGTGATATGGAAGCAGTCTTCACAGATGCACTGTCTAAATTCTAAACCTCTTCAATTTTCTTTGTCCTACTAGGTCTGGGTGTATCCTGTGCAGTTTTTGGACTCTCTATATCATATATCTCTGCAGGGTCTACTGGAATGAGGAGGTTCGCCGACCAATCCTTGGTGATCTCCTCCAAGTCCTCCTCCGTTAGCCTGTAATAGGATTGAAGTTGTTGCTTGTTCTCGTCAGTGCGCGCTATGATGTAAATGAAATGGAAGTTCGCGTTGAACTTCATCAATGGTCTGAACCTATGTAAAGTGTTCAGTGTCATGTGAGGCTCGGTCTGTATAGCTACCTTCAACTGGTTGTAGTATGCATGAAATACAGCATTGGACTGCCACTGTTTATTCATGTCACTTAAATACAATAGTGTGCTGAACTTCACAGCCAATGGTTCAAAGGGCTCGATGTCCGGGAAGGTCGCACCTTCCATCATATCCCAGGAAATGAAAGTGATCAGGATCAATAGCTAGCTTAAGTGGAATTCATACCCTTGATCTTGTGCTTCTCTGCAGTCAAGTTCTAATTGGTTTACCAGTTACTTTTCCCAATTCATTTGTAGGCCCTCCGCGCACTTCCCTGCGAGGTCGACTGCAAAAGAAGTCACTTGGGTGGGTCTATTCTTGCATACCAATCTCCCTGTAATCATCTGAAAGGCAAGGTGCACTGCACCACTCTAGATAGAAGCTACCTTGTAGCCTCGCATTCCTTTCTCGACAACACCATAAGTGTCTTTGATCCTTTGGGCGAGAGTGTGGTCCATAGCTTTTCCAGGATAGAAATCCTATGGGTAGGGTCCTTGCATGCTAAGCCTGGTGATCCAATTTATCAATGTCGGATGCATTTTTATGCGATGGTTTAACCATATATAACCTCCATGGTAATAAGACAACAACAATTTGACACATGCATTCACCTCTTGGTGTGGTCCGAAATGCAGAATATTCATAATGTTCAATAGGGTGGACTGCATGAGGTTATGGGTCCATGACTGAGGGACGATCTTCAAATTCTTTCCCTTTGTTCTGTTCAGGTACTTATGTGGGGCGAGCATGTTGTAAAATTTCCAGTCATCGAGGTTGAAGTCGCTAAACTTCAACGCTGCAATCTTATCTTGGTCTACGTGAACTGCATGTATCCCCTTTAGGAGGTACACAGTTACCACGACATACTCAAAATATCTAGGTACACTATCATGGTTTACAACACCGCTCAGAGGTGGTATATAGGTGGGTAATATGCTCAGAATCAACTTAGCATTTGTGAGATCATCCCTGTGCTTGGTTCGCTTCTCATCGGATGGTCGGGATGGCCCGGCTTGAGCAGTGGATGGAGAAGCTAGCAGTCCTCTCGTGGATGATGCTTGAATACCTATAGACATCGACATGACTCTTTCAGTCATCAAGTCAATCAAAACTTCCTCAACAACTCTTTCTACAGTGCTCAACTCGTCCGACATACACGCTCGGGGTTAAAAATATCAGGTTTAAGGGAGTATCTTAGACACAGTAACGAGAGAGAGAGAAGAAGCATGATGATCATGGTATAAACTCAACGTAGTCTATGGGCTCAAATTCTCAATTGGAAAAAGTGTTCTCGGTGCGTGGCGTGGTGGGATAAATAGGTAACTTGACAATAGGTCGCTTGCAACGGGTATGAGGTATTCATTAACTCGGTTCTGTCCATTATGGTGTGGTCTCAATGGTCGGATGGTGAGTTGGCTGGCCATAAATGGATTTCTATCCGTTCGGATCATTGGTCTAATGGTTATAATGTTCCCCAATGGCTATATTGCTTCATCATGGTGAAGTGCCATGTGTCGTTGTTTTGATATCCCGAAAAAGCTGCAATTTTGCAAATTTTCCTTCTGTGAGGTTCCCTCTAGAACTTTCTGTAACTTTTCCATCTTATCCCTCTTCTTACTTTTCTTTCTACCTTCTTTCTAGTGGGCTTCATCTCAGTATCCCTTTTTCCATTCTGATTCTTATCTTCTTTTAACATAGTTACTTCACGCTATTGAAATTCTTTCCTAAGATTCAAGGGTGATACTTCTTCTTTGTCTGGGATAAGTAATTCAGTATTATGTTGGTCCTCTAATATTCTTGCAGCTTCGACATCTGGGCCTCTAGTGTTAAATAGCTTCGATCTGTTCTCTTGTTGTGCAATCAAGTGTGTGATCCTTTTGGTCACGAAATATTTTTTCTCTTGTTTCTTCTGTTCCAAAAATTCTTCTTCTTCCTTTTGTCTGCTTTGATCTCTATCAATCCAAGGTTTTCCTAGTAACATGGTAAATGACGCAATGTCTTCAATAAGTTTAATAATCTCAAAATCTTCTTCTGTCGAAGTTCCATTAACGTTCATAGGTATGCGAGCGATCTTCCCACATAGGATTATCATCTTTCCTCTAAATAGTCATGTTCCTCCTAATGAAGGGATCATAGAAGGATTCCCTATGGCTTCCCAAGTTCTTTCTGTCATGATATTCACATGTGTTTCTTCATCCAGAACATAGTCAATGTCGAAGTCTCCTATTCTTACTTCAATGCATTGTTTTTCCTTGAAGATCTCTGATATTCTGACATGTCGATGGTCATTCGGGGTTTCGTTTATTTGCAACAATACTTTATCTGATTCTTCCTGGGATTCTGCCATGTTTGGATCTGCCTTAGGGATTTCTTTATTCAGATTCATTTCTTCCAGCTTAGCGGTCATTCTAGGGAAATCCAACACTTCATGATCCATAGCTTTACAACAAAGACAACTAGGTATTTTCCTAGGGAATTCCTTAGCAAGGTGTCTCGGTCTTATGCAAATATAACAGAGGGTTAATCATCTCTTTCTTTTAAACGATCCCCATCCTTTTCGGTACTACACACTAGGATCATGGTAGCTAACCTGCAAAAAATTCTTTCGAGGATCCTCCATCCATTTGTTAGTCCAAACATTCTTTCTATGCATAGGTATAACATATCTTTCACTATTCTTATCAGATCTACTCATATCAAGCCTTCTTTCATCTATTAGTGCCCTAGTTTTCAAGCTAGGACATAACCTATCAAAGATACCTAGATCCATACTTTAGAAACAAAAATTCCCACTTATGTTACATCTACAAAGCACAAAGCTTATAGATCTAGAACTTTTCACTATTCTTACCTTTATAAGAGCACAAAGCTTGCAGATCTTACCTCTTTTAATCAAAAATTCTCACTTTTACCTTTCTTAGGGCACAAAAGATTTCAGATATTTCTTCTCTCCTTCAGATCCGACTTCTTTTCTTCATATCGGGCTTCTTTATTTTAGCACAGAGATTCATAAATCAAGTAGAATACTGCACACTAGAGCGACAGATCTATGCACAAATCTTTCACAACTTATGGATGAATCTTTGCATAGAGGTTCTTCTTTCTCAGCTCCCAGTAATCACATCTTCAAGTCCCGGCAACGGAACCATTTGTTGGCACAGGGGTAGACACAAGGTTACCAACAAAACCCTAACTACCAGCCCTTTTGGCAACACCTGCGAAGAAGATGAAGTCTCACCCAAGGTAGAGGCAGGGATGGTTGTAGGACTCAAGTGTCTGCAACCTTAGCTGGGACACAGATATGTGATTATAATACTTAACAGAGAACTTAGCATCAATAGTTCATCAATATTCAACCAATAACTACTATGCAGATAGAACTGAGCATCGCATCATTTGCATTGATCTAATGTAACTAAGAACTTAGCACAAAAAGATGGATTGGATCTAGCAGAAGAAAGAACTAAGCACATTCATAGAAGTTAGATCTAACATTCATAGCACAAAGCATAAGTAGATATATATATCTATATTGAAGCACTTAGCTAGAGAGTCATAAACACATTAAGACAAGCACAAAGCATAACAACACAGTATTTACATGGTTCACCCCCACCCTGGGGCTAATTCCACCAACTCTTCTTCTTTATTGTCTTCAGTCAATCAGTTACAAGCACAGAGCCTCAAAATGCTTACTCCGCACAGGACAGAAGATCTACGTAGCTTGCTAGATCCTTCTTCCTTGAGTTCCAGCATTAATCCTTCCACAGTCTTGCTACAATAACTTGTACTTAGCTCTACAAGTTTCGCACAGTATGCACAAATCCTTACAAGTCCTGATCACACAGATCCAAATCTTGGCACTTAGCCAACTTGTATACTAACATCAAATAGATGCACCACTACTTTTATCTAGCCTAAGAATCTATTCATATATTACAAAATAGGCCTAAACATGGGTAAATAATATATATATATATATATATATTACAATATTGCCTACTCGCGAACCCGCAACCATAAAATTGGCTAAGTATGCAAACGAACGACGGTCGGTCATACTCATGATGCGAAGATATAGATGGAGATGAGGATTTGTCATTTCGCCACCCCGGGAACCCACGAGCATAGAAACGTGACTAAGTATAGAACCAGAAACAAATAATAGAGGGGAAGAAGAAAAGGGAAAAACGGGTAAGTATAGAAGAGGAAAAAGAAAGGGAGAAAAGAACTTTATCCCTCACAAAACAACACTTAGTCTGATAATTATGAAGCCATAGAAACACATTAACTATGGGAAAAACATTCTCATCTATGAAATATAGTTGGAGCTCGACAAACTCTGGTTCAAGTCCAAATAAATGTTGTTTATATCTATTTCAACAATTTTTATATTATTTTATTTTAATAGTATTTTTGGTGGCCCAAATGTAAAACCATGTTCCAAATGTAAAACCATGTTCCAATTTGTGTGTCTCAAGTGGATATGTGTTTTTGAATACACATTTCCTTGAACCACAATCCAGGGGAAGGGAAAGTGCAATGTGGACTGTTTGTTGAGCAAACATTTGTTGAATACTAAGCAATCTATTTCCAAGTGCACATATCATTTGCATAGTATCAATATGATTTTTTTCATTTTCTTTGCGTATTCTTCTTAATGCACTTGTCATATATTTGTCAACCTTTTCCATGTACGAGGCACAATATGATGTTGTGGCATATGCATTGAGGACATACTGTGCGTTAGTATTTTCATTCCACATAAGTGGTTGGTACTTGGAGAAATTGTTGTTCCATATATTTAAAAGTTTTCATTTAAGGAAAATTGTTGGTTGTTTAAGAGTAGATTGTATGCATTAGATGTACTCAACTTTTGTTACATTTATATCTACCAAGAAGTATTGGAAGCTCATTAAGTCATGAAAGTCTCCTTGTTCTAGAAATGCGAACAAAGATTTAGATTTCTCAATGAGAAAATTGTCCTCCAAACTAATTCTACGATTCTTGTTGTCCTCATTGGCGACACAGGGAAGTTGTATCTGAAATGTGAATTTTTTGTTTTTTACAGCTTCTTGTATGATAATGTCTATGAATGGCAAGCCCTAGATCCAAATGATCTATGTTGCATGTCACGTATTTCTCCAGAAACTGCTCAATGTGCGAGATGTTGTCATTTCCATAGACCGATGCACCCTCTGTCCACAACAGTGTGTGGCCATGCCCACTCCTTCTATTCTGGAATTCGGTCACAAAACAATAGTCCAATATTAGTCAAAAAATAGTGCCTGGTCAATTCACTCACTCGTTTTTTGTTTGTTGCTTGCTCTTGTTTGCTTCAACTTTGCAAGGTTGAAGTCCTACATCCGCAGTTTTCCCTATTGTTTCACTTTGCACAGTTGGGATTCTTCATCTGTGATTGGAACTTCGTTTCTAGCATTTTTCATTGACGGGTAAGTTTAAGTGCCACGGTTGCACTCAAACGTATGGTTTTCAGGAACATAAAGTATGAGGACAACATTGGATTTCCTTTTTTATATCTCACTATGGTGCAACAGAGGTGGGTTATGTGCCCAACATTGACATTCAAAGGGGGAAAAGATGTTTTAGAAGGGAACATAATGAAAAAAACTGCACCAAACGTATTGTTTTCACACAAGAACAAGACAACATCACACTCATGTTTCTCTGGAAAACGTATTGTTTCCAAGAACAGAAAATATGAGGAGAACATTTGATTTCCTTTTTTATATCTTACTGTGGCTGCAACATAGGCAGGTTATGTGCCCAACATTGACATTCAAAGGGGAACAGGACATTTTCGAAGGGAACAACATGAAAAAAATGCACCAAACACATGGTTTTGAGGAACAGAAAATACAAGGAAAAAACTTGTTTTCCTTTTTTTTATATGTCACTATGGCTGCGACAGAGGTGGGATCTCTATCAAACAATGATTCTCAATAATAACACCAATACAACATCACACTCTTGTTTCTCTGGTTGTAGTAGTCACATACGAATATGTTCTGCAAGAGGATTTCGGCCCAGGCATTCCCAGTATTGAAAATTCCTACTTACAAACTAGAAATAGAAAACAACAACCAACAAAGAGGAATGAAACCATGGCATTGAGACTCACCAGAGAATGGGGAATGACATAATTGTGGCCCCTAGTGTGAAAAATGCAACAACGGGTCCAACTACGGATGCGGGACACCAACCTTGCAAAGTTGAAGAAAACAAGAGAAAGAGGCAAACAACAAACCAGCGAACAAGCACCAAGAGGCCCAACTGCAGCTGCAGGACCTCAAATTTGCAAAGTTGAATCAAACAATAATAAGCAGCATCCATCGAACCAACGAGAAAGCATCAACCAGTTAACCAGTAAGTTCGGTGAAGAACAATATTGCCCAAATTCACTGCAGACAAGATTGTATAAAAAAATTGGAGCAAAATGTATTGTAACACACCTGTTAATAAAATATTTCACCCTATGAGGCCTGTCAAGTAAACATTTAAGGCTGTGAGGGTCATCCAAATGCCTCCCCTTGTGTAAGCATTTAAGAAATTTGTAGTTTTCGCAATTGGAATTATGCATCCGCAATCGGAACTTCACTTCTGTTGTTCCCCATTCATGGGTAAGTTTCACTGCCATGGTTGCATCCCTATTTGTTGCTTGTTTTTTCCAGTTTTCAAGTAAGAATTTTCAATACTGAGAATGCTCAAAATCCTCTTGCATAACATCTTTATATGTGACTACTAACACCATAGAAATAGGACTGTGACATTGTCTTGGTCTTGTTCCTAAACGTCAATGTTCGACATAGAACCCACCTCTATCACAACCACAGTGGAATACAAAAAAGGAAATCAAATTTTCTCCTCACATTTTATGTTCTTGAAAACCATACGTTTGGTGCATATTTTTCAGACTGCGCCTCATATTTTTTTTGCAATTTTATTTTCCAACGACTCTTGTTTTGATGTCTAGGACATGGAAGTGGGCATGTGTGATTAGAAGGGAACAACCTGGAAAAAAAATGCACCAAATGTATGGCTTTTAGGAACAATAGAAATGAGGAGAAAATTTGATTTCCTTTTTTATATGTCACTATGGTTGTGATAGAGGTGGGTTATATCTCGAACATTGATTTTCAAGAACAAGACCAAGACAACGTCACATTCTTGGTTCTCTGGTCATAGTACTCACATACAAAGATGTTTTGCAAGAGGATTTTGACTCAAGCATTCCTAGTATTGAAAATTTTTACTTGCAAACTAAAAGTAGCAAACAACAAACAATGAATAGGAAGGTAAACATGGCACTGAAACCCACCCTTCAATGGGGAACGACAGAAGCGCAGTTCCAATCGTAGCTGCAGGAACCCAAGCATGCAAACTACAACAAGAACAACAGGAAAACAAGAGCAACAACAACAGGAAAACAAGAAACCAGCACCAAGAGGTCCAAGTGCAGCTGTAGGACCTCAAATTTACAAAGTTGAATCAAACAACAATAAGCATCATCCACCAAACCAACGAGCAATCATCAACCAATGAACCAGTAATGTCGCTGAAGAACAATATTGCCCATATTCACTACAAACAACATTCTATAAAAAAAATCGAAGGAAAATGTATTGTAACAGGCCTGTTAAGTAAACATTTAAAGTTGTGAGGCCTGTTAGGTAAACATTTAAGTCTGTCAGGACCGTCCAAGGGCCTCGCTCTATGTAAACATTTAAGAAAGAATGCAGTGTGGCAGGCCTGTTTAGGTACGCAAAATAATAACAATAAACAATAACAAAAGAGGGAAAATAATAATAATAATAATAGCAATAGTTTGAACAATAGAGACTATGCAAAAAAAGATTTAGTCAAAGGACAAACTCATATGAAGTCAACTTTTAAAAAACTGACTCTCGATGCTCAAAACTTTGGATATATAAACATTTTAATAAAAATAGTAAAAATTCAAAAAGACCGTAGATGACCAAAAACTTTGGATATGCTAACATATAAAACATTGGGAATAGAGAAGATGGCAATAAGACCTCCAATCTATTATCAAATCAGATCATGACATATGTGGTATTTTTTATTATATACAAAACAAAGTTTTTAGTTCTCTAGTTCCAACAATAGAGATTATGCAAATATTTTTAGTCAAAGGACAAACTAATATGAAGTCAATGAATTATCGATCGCTATAGTCCCTCTACGCCTTCRGCATGGACTAATAAGGGCATSAAATCATTTTAAGACCTAAAAATGGATAAATCACTTTAAGATCTAAATAAGTGGTATCAAATCATTTTAAGACTTAAATATTTTTATCAAAGTTTTGAGCCACRTGGGATTTTTTTTAGTATTTCTAATAAATCTMAAATAAAAATGGATGTAAATTGATTTATGTGTACGATTTATTATTATTGTATTTTTTAAAAACTAAAGTATTTTTATTTTTATTTTTAAGAAATTAAATAATTTTAAAATAAAATATTATTCATTAAAATTTGTGAACTAAAACTTAATTTGGAAGCAAATTTATTAACTAAAACCAATTTCAACAAATATTTTGAAAATCAACATAGATTCATCTTAATCCCGGATCTATCAAGGGACAAGAGGGATCAAATTTCTTGAGGTGAAAACCATTTTTTAGAGTGAAAAACTTGAGGAAAGGTTAAGATGGATCTGTGTTGATTGTTATTCATTCAAATTGTGTGTGTATCTGAGTGGGCCTAATGGTTAAGAACATGTGTTATAACTTTATTTTCAACCATATTACTTCTATGGAAATTAATATATTCCACTCACAAGGTGGGAATTATGACACCATTGAATTATGAAAATAACTAATGTTTGTTCAACAAATTAATTTCCTTTATACATAAATCGTAAATTATATATATTCACAATGAAGCAGGATAAATGTTTTACATTTTCAACATTTACAGTAAATATTTTTTTGTAATGTGCAAAATAATTTAGTAACATAATAATCTCGCACATTGATCATAAAAAAATAATAATACATGTTGTTTAAATAGAGACCATAGACTAGATGGGATTTAATTCTTGAATTATGTATCCTTAACATCAAGGATATGTYGGAGTATTACATCAMTTATGTGTAAGATATGGTTATGACTAAGGGATTAATATAGGGAAAAAATCCAATAAATAAATGWACACTATACCTAAAATCATAATAGACTAAGTTGAACTGGAACTAACTTATAATGTCAAAATATCCTAATACTTTGTGCCATTTTATTTTTCTTTGAAAGTAATATGTGTCCATTAAATAATGTATGCACATTATTGTTTACAATGACCATGGGGGCATGATGGATCCTCAAGTGACAAGACATTCATTATTAATGCATGTGTTGTTTAAATTCAAAAAATAGCATTAATAGTGGTTTTACTTCTAAGTGATGTTTCTCTAGGGCCAATGGGCTATAAATAGCACCCCAAACCATCTCACAATTAATGTAGAACAACCACAACATATTTATAGAGGGAATATTTTTTCTATGAGTGGGATATGGGTTACATTAGGAGGTTTTACAGAATAGGGATAGGTTTCGATGTCTTGAGCATTTCCTAAGGAAACAAAACATGGTCGTTAGGACTAAAATTAAGATTTTAGGGGTCATTAGGGTTCATGGGAAATGCCTTGAACCACCACACAAGCTTTCTATAGAGAATATTTGGTCTATGAGTTGGACATGGGTGCTATTAGGAATTTTTACACACCATGGATTGGTCTCAAGGAATTAACCATGGTTTGTGGAGGAAAATGTAAATCTTAGGCCCAAAAGGAATCCTCTATAGATCATCAACCATGCACTATGAGATAGGATTTCTATAGGGGATATTTGTACTACAAGAGATATATTGGATATAATTAGTAACAAATCACCAATTTACACACTACACCACCTCAACAATAGGTTATAACAACACATCAGTGCTATGCCAACATAGTCTCCTACACTTTTACGACTCTACATTGATGAGTTAAATGAAAATATCAAATTCATTGGGTACCTAATTCAGTTGATTAATTTTAGGAGTCTCCTACTATTATCCTATTTGAATATGAAAACATCCTCATCTCACAGTCAATCAAGCCCCTACAAATTCAAATTGACATCCTAGCTTCCTTTTGTGAGATTCGTCAACTTTAAGTTAATCTCCAAAAAAAGAAATTCATGGGGCACCCCTACCCTCTTATATGGATTTGATGTTCCATGACCATACCTTCATGGGGTAGATATACATTGGAGAGAGGAAGTGCATGTCACAATATTATCCAAACATATTCATTCCAATATGTTAGTGCTTCGTGATATCATTCTTACAAAATTCGTCAAAACCCCACTCATTGCTTCAATGATATTTCATGTGGTGACAATGACACATAGGTTGAGACATATAGGAAAACCATAGCATGATATTCTTTTATCTTCTAAGATATCCATATCTTTCTCTCAAATCCTCATGGAATAGGAAGAGTGTGGGATTGATTCATGTTAGTATGCAAGAGCCTCTTCATTACTTCCCTTCATTGGCTATGATATTAACAAGCCACCCATGTATGAATATCTAGAAAAAGATATTCATACTAATATTTATATAGACTACTTTTTTTCCACATACATTAAACCCAAAGAAGCACTTCTCCTGAAATTCAACACTACTTAGACTCATTTATTCAATGTAGTGATGGGCTCATTCATCCCTGTTATAGAAAATTTTTCCTCACCCCATGAAACTTGCTTGGATGGCCTTTCCATTTCCCTATGCAGACTTGAAGTCCCTTGTTGTACCTTCCAGAGACAAAAAATCATATTTTTCCACATATACGCACCCTACCAATTAGACAACATGTGTATACACAGGTTGCACCACTACAGCCCACATACATCGAGTTTGGTTCTCAAAATTAAAAATCGTGTTGGGTTTCCATGTCACATCATAGGATACATGATCTTTGATGTTCCATATACTGGAAACGTTCCGACTTGGCCCTTCAGTTCCATTTGAAGGCTATAAATTGAGCCATATCCAAGCTGTGGAAAAAGAGGAGAATTCAATTTTTGAGAGAAAAAATACTCTATAGAAATTTCACTTCACATTGAGTCTGCATCCCTTTATCCTTAAAAGTCTGAACACATTTTTCATCCCCCAAGCTCTTCCTTCTTTGATGGAGAACCTCATTGTCTCATTTATATGATTTTTCCTTTGGTGGAGGATTGAAGTGGTGGAGGCCCAGCTAGAAGGAATTAGTTTCTCAATTCCGATGTGTTTCATTACAGAAGTTTGTCACTTATACACTTATGTTGATCATTTTTAATATAAATACTCTCTTCTTGTCCAATTGATATCTTGCAAATATTTGAATTATTATTCCATGGGCATATTTGTCATGAATTTTAATGGATTATGATATTTTATATGATAACATTATATATTATCACCATATGCTTGCATCTCTTGGTTGTTGAGGACAAGTTGCAGGTATAAAGCTTTGAGTTGTGTGCTCAACGGTGGTCTTCATGGAACGTCCAGACGAGGTAGGCTCTTGATCTTGTCTTATTAGGATTTCATTTATATAGCATACTTGGGATTAGAGTTGATTTTTGTGTCTCATTTTGTCTATTCTGGTTTACCCCGAGCCACAAAAAGATTTTCCTCATGACAGAATTGGCGACCATACTGGGGACTGATCTTCTATTTGGGGTTTTGAGTGTTTTTCTCCTTGAATTTATCTTTTTTAGCCATAGTTTCTTTGTCTCCTGATTACTTGAAAGCCTATTTTTACTTTTCATATGAGTTTCTTGGCCTAATCCTTGCCCTCACAGTGTTATACTACATATACATGAGTTTTCCCTTGACAAATGCGTATATATGTGAGTTGTCCTTCTATAGGGCGTGTACACATACGGGTTTTTTTTCAAACAGTCACGTACATCAACATTTTAGGATTATTGGCTGAGTTTGGTGTTTTCTAGGTGACTTTGGATGGTTGATGAGTCTTATTGGATCTCTATCTTAACTGTTGAGTGCTGTTAAGGTCCTAACCGGCACATAGGTAGATCAAGGTATTCGGATGTAATAAAGGTCAATATTAATAAGACCTTTCAATAAAATATAATAAGGCGGATGTAAGAAGACCTAATAGAAGCTTTCGCTTCTAGAAGGATCTTCCTCTAGATGCTTCTTTTTAGTATAAATAGGAGT
>JASDQU011402151.1:13533-29448 GCA_032191745.1 Picea mariana
GGTCGGTCATACTCGTGATGCGAAGATATAGATGGAGATGAGGATTTTTCATTTTGCCACCCCGGGAACCCACGAGCATAGAAACGTGACTAAGTATAGAACCAGAAACAAATAATAGAGGGGAAGAAGAAAATGGAAAAACGGGTAAGTATAGAAGAGGAAAAAGAAAGGGAGAAAAGAAATTTATCCCTCACAAAACAACACTTAGTCTGATAATTATGAAGCCATAGAAACACATTAACTATGGGAAAAACATTCTCATCTATGAAATATAGTTTGAGCTTGGCAAACTCTGGTTCAAGTCCAAATAAATGTTGTTTATATCTATTTCAACAATTTTTATATTATTTTATTTTAATAGTATTTTTGGTGGCCCAAATGTAAAACCATGTTCCAATTTGTGTGTCTCGAGTGGAGATGTGTTTGTGAATACACATTTCCTTGAACCACAATCCAGGGGAAGGGAAAGTGCAACGTGGACTGTTTGTTGAGCAAACATTTGTTGAAGACTAAGCAATCTATTTCCAAGTGCACGTATCATTTGCATAGTATCAATATGATTTTTTTCATTTTCTTTGCGTATTCTTCTTAATGCACTTGTCATATATTTGTCAACCTTTTCCATGTATGAGGCACAATATGATGTTGTGGCATATGCATTGAGGACATACTGTGCGTTAGTATTTTCATTCCACATAAGTGGTTGGTACTTGGAGAAATTGTTGTTCCATATATTTAAAAGTTTTCATTTAAGGAAAATTGTTGGTTGTTTAAGAGTAGATTGTATGCATTGGATGTACTCAACTTTTGTTACATTTATCTATGCAAAGAAGTATTGGAAGCTCATTAAGTCATGAAAGTCTCCTTGTTCTAGAAATGCGAACAAAGATTTAGATTTCTCAATGAGAAAATTGTCCTCCAAACTAATTGGCTCTACGATTCTTGTTGTCCTCATTGGCGACACAGGGAAGTTGTATCTGAAATGTGAATTTTTTGTTTTTTTACAGCTTCTTGTATGATAATGTCTATGAATGGAAAGCCCTAGATCCAAATGATCTATGTTGCATGTCACGTATTTCTCCAGAAACTGCTCAATGTGTGAGATGTTGTCATTTCCATAGGCCGATGCACCCTCTGTCCACAACAGTGTGTGGCCATGCCCACTCCTTCTATTCTGGAATTCGGTCACAAAACAATAGTCCAATATTAGTCAAAAAATAGTGCATGGTCAATTCACTCACTCGTTTTTTGTTTGTTGCTTGCTCTTGTTTGCTTCAACTTTGCAAGGTTGAAGTCCTACATCCGCAGTTTTCCTTATTGTTTCACTTTGCACAGTTGGGATTCTGCATCTGCGATTGGAACTTTGTTTCTATCATTTTGCATTGATGGGTAAGTTTAAGTGCCACGGTTGCACTCAAACGTATGGTTTTTAGGAACATAAAGTATGAGGAGAACATTGGATTTCCTTTTTTATATCTCACTATGGTGCAACAGAGGTGGGTTATGTGCCCAACATTGACATTCAAAGGGGAACAAGATGTTTTAGAAGGGAACATAATGAAAAAAACTGCACCAAACATATTGTTTTCACACAAGAACAAGACAACATCACAATCATGTTTCTCTGGAAAACGTATCGTTTCCAAGAACAGAAAATATGAGGAGAACATTTGATTTCCTTTTTTATATCTTACTGTGGATGCAACATAGGCAGGTTATGTGCCCAACATTGACATTCAAAGGGGAACAAGATATTTTGGAAGGGAACAACATGAAAAAAATGCACCAAACACATGGTTTTCAGGAACAAAAAATACGAGGAAAAAAATTGTTTTCCTTTTTTTTATATGTCACTATGGCTGCGACAGAGGTGGGATCTCTATCGAACAGTGATTCTCAAGAATAACACCAATACAACATCACACTCTTGTTTCTCTGGTTGTAGTAGTCACATACGAATATGTTCTGCAAGAGGATTTCGGCCCAGGCATTCCCAGTATTGAAAATTCCTACTTACAAACTAGAAATAGAAAACAACAACCAACAAAGAGGAATGAAACCACAGCACTGAGAATTACCAGAGAATGGAGAATGACATAATTGTGGCCCCTGGTGTGAAAACTGCAACAACAGTTCCAACTACGAACGCAGGACACCAACCTTGCAAAGTTGAAGAAACAAGAGAAAGAGGCAAACAACAAACCAACGAACAAGCACCAAGAGGCCCAACTGCAGCTGCAGGACCTCAAATTTGCAAAGTTGAATCAAACAATAATAAGCAACATCCATCGAACCAACGAGAAAGCATCAACCAGTTAACCAGTAAGTTCAGTGAAGAACAATATTGCCCAAATTCACTGCAGACAAGATTGTATAAAAAAATTGGAGGAAAATGTATTGTAACACACCTATTAATAAAATATTTCACCCTGTGAGGCCTGTCAAGTAAACATTTAAGGCTGTGAGGGTTATCCAAAGGCCTCCCCTTG
This sequence comes from Picea mariana, assembly GCA_032191745.1. Classification (NCBI taxonomy): domain Eukaryota; kingdom Viridiplantae; phylum Streptophyta; class Pinopsida; order Pinales; family Pinaceae; genus Picea; species Picea mariana. Next base: position 16,023 of record JASDQU011402151.1, read on the forward strand.
TGTAATCATTTAAGAAATTTGTAGTTTTCGCAATTGGCATTATGCATCCGCAATCGGAACTTCACTTCTGTTGTTCCCCATTCATGGGTAAGTTTCACTGCCATGGTTGCATCCCTATTTGTTGTTTGTTTTCTCCAGTTTGCAAGTAAGAATTTTCAATACTGAGAATGCTCAAAATCCTCTTGCATAACATCTTTATATGTGACTACTACCACCATAGAAATAGGACTGTGACATTGTCTTGGTCTTGTTCCTGAACGTCAATGTTCGACATAGAACCCACCTCTATCACAACCACAGTGGCATACAAAAAAGGAAATCAAATTTTCTCCTCACATTTTATGTTCCTGAAAACCATACATTTGGTGCATATTTTCAGACTGCGCCTCATATTTTTTTTGCAATTTTATTTTCCAACAACTCTTGTTTTGATGTCCAGGACATGGAAGTGGGCATGTGTGATTAGAAGGGAACAACCTGGAAAAAAATGCACCAAATGTATGGTTTTTAGGAACAATAGAAATGAGGAGAAAATTTGATTTCCTTTTTTATATGTCACTATGGCTGTGATAGAGGTGGGTTATATCTCAAACATTGATTTTCAAGAACAAGACCAAGACAACGTCACATTCTTGGTTCTCTGGTCATAGTACTCACATACAAAGATGTTTTGCAAGAGGATTTTGACTCAAGCATTCCTAGTATTGAAAATTTTTACTTGCAAACTAAAAGTAGAAAACAACAAACAACGAATAGGAAGGTAAACATGGCACTGAAACCCACCCTTCAATGGGGAACGACAGAAGCGCAGTTCCAATCACAGTTGCAGGAACCCAAGCATGCAAACTGCAACAAGAACAACAGGAAAACAAGAGCAACAACAACAAGAAAACAAGAAACCAGCATCAAGAGGTCCAAGTGCAGCTGTAGGACCTCAAATTTACAAAGTTGAATCAAACAACAATAAGCATCATCCACCAAACCAACGAGCAATCATCAACCAAAGAACCAGTAATGTCGTTGAAGAACAATATTGCCCATATTCACTACAGACAACATTCTATAAAAATCGAAGGAAAATGTATTGTAATAGGCATGTTAAGTAAACATTTAAGGTTGTGAGGCCTGTTAGGTAAACATTTAAGTCTGTCAGGACCGTCCAAGGGCCTCGCGCTATGTAAACATTTAAGAAAGAATGCAGTGTGGCAAGCCTGTTTAGGTACGCAAAATAATAACAATAAACAATAACAAAAGAGGGAAAATAATAATAATAATAACAATAGTTTGAACAATAGAGACTATGCAAAAAAATATTTAGTCAAAGGACAAACTCATATGAAGTCGACTTTTAAAAAACTGACTCTCGATGCTCAAAACTTTGGATATATAAACATTTTAATAAAAATAGTAAAAATTCAAAAAGATCATAGATGACCAAAAACTTTGGATATGCTAACATATAAAACATTGGGAATAGCGAAGATGGCAATAAGACCTCCAATCTATTATCAAATCAGATCATGACATATGTGGTATTTTTTATTATATACAAAACAAAGTTTTTAGTTCTCTAGTTCCAACAATAGAGATTATGCAAATATTTTTAGTCAAAGGACAAACTAATATGAAGTCAATGAATTATCGATCGCTATAGTCCCTCTACGCCTTCGGCATGGACTAATAAGGGCATCAAATCATTTTAAGACCTAAAAATGGATAAATCACTTTAAGATCTAAATAAGTGGTATCAAATCATTTTAAGACTTAAATATTTTTATCAAAGTTTTGAGCCACGTGGGATTTTTTTTAGTATTTCTAATAAATCTAAAATAAAAATGGATGTAAATTGATTTATGTGTACGATTTATTATTATTGTATTTTTTAAAAACTAAAGTATTTTTATTTTTATTTTTAAGAAATTAAATAATTTTAAAATAAAATATTATTCATTAAAATTTGTGAACTAAAACTTAATTTTGAAGCAAATTTATTAACTAAAACCAATTTCAACAAATATTTTGAAAATCGACATAGATTCATCTTAATCCCGGATCTATCAAGGGACGAGAGGGATCAAATTTCTTGAGGTGAAAACCATTTTTTAGAGTGAAAAACTTGAGGAAAGGTTAAGATGGATCTGTGTTGATTGTTATTCATTCAAACTGTGTGTGTATCTGAGTGGGCCTAATGGTTAAGAACATGTGTTATAACTTTCTTTTCAACCATATTACTTCTATGGAAATTAATATATTCTACTCACAAGGTGGGAACTATGACACCATTGAATTATGAAAATAACTAATGTTTGTTCAACAAATTAATTTCCTTTATACATAAATCGTAAATTATATATATTCACAATGAAGCCGGATAAATGTTTTACATTTTCAACATTTACAGTAAATATTTTTTTGTAATGTGCAAAATAATTTAGTAACATAATAATCTCGCACATTGATCATAAAAAAATAATAATACATGTTGTTTAAATAGAGACCATAGACTAGATGGGATTTAATTCTTGAATTATGTATCCTTAACATCAAGGATATGTYGGAGTATTACATCAMTTATGTGTAAGATATGGTTATGACTAAGGGATTAATATAGGGAAAAAATCCAATAAATAAATGWACACTATACCTAAAATCATAATAGACTAAGTTGAACTGGAACTAACTTATAATGTCAAAATATCCTAATACTTTGTGCCATTTTATTTTTCTTTGAAAGTAATATGTGTCCATTAAATAATGTATGCACATTATTGTTTACAATGACCATGGGGGCATGATGGATCCTCAAGTGACAAGACATTCATTATTAATGCATGTGTTGTTTAAATTCAAAAAATAGCATTAATAGTGGTTTTACTTCTAAGTGATGTTTCTCTAGGACTAATGGGCTATAAATAGCACCCCAAACCATCTCACAATTAATGTAGAACAACCACAACATATTTCTAGAGGGAATATTTTTTCTATGAGTGGGATATGGGTTGCATTAGGAGGTTTTACATAATAGGGATAGGTTTTGATGTCTTGAGCATTTCCTAAGGAAATAAAACATGGTCGTTAGGACTAAAATTAAGATTTTAGGGGTCATTAGGGTTCATGGGCAATGCCTTGAACCACCACACAAGATTTCTATAGAGAATATTTGGTCTATGAGTTGGACATGGGTGCTATTAGGAATTTTTACACACCATGGATTGGTCTCAAGGAATTAACCATGGTTTGTGGAGGAAAATGTAAATCTTAGGCCCAAAAGGAATCCTCTATAGATCATCAACCATGCACTATGAGATAGAATTTCTATAGGGGATATTTGTACTACAAGAGATATATTGGATATAATTAGTAACAAATCACCAATTTACACACTACACCACCTCAACAATAGGTTATAACAACACATCAGTGCTATGCCAACATAGTCTCCTACACTTTTACGACTCTACATTGATGAGTTAAATGAAATCATATCAAATTCATTGGGTACCTCATTCAGTTGATTAATTTTAGGAGTCTCCTACTATTATCCTATTTGAATATGAAAACATCCTCATCTCACAGTCAATCAAGTCCCTACAAATTCAAATTGACATCCTAGCTTCCTTTTGTGAGATTCATCAACTTTAAGTTAATCTCCAAACAAACAAATTCATGGGGCACCCCTACCCTCTTATATGGACTTGATGTTCCATGACCATACCTTCATGGGGTAGATATACATTGGAGAGAGGAAGTGCATGTCACAATATTATCCAAACATATTCATTCCAATATGTTAGTGCTTCGTGATATCATTCTTACAAAATTTGTCAAAACCCCACTCATTGCTTCAATGATATTTCATGTGGTGACAATGATACATAGGTTGAGACATATAGGAAAACCATAGAGTGATCTTCTTTTATCTTCTAAGATATCCATATCTTGCTCTCAAATCCTCATGGAATAGGAAGAGTGTGGGATTGATTCATGTTAGTATGCAAGAGCCTCTTCATTACTTCCCTTCATTGACTATGATATTAAAAAACCACCCATGTATGAATATCTAGAAAAAGATATTCATACTAATATTTATATAGAGTACTTTTTTTCCACATACATTAAACCCAAAGAAGCGCTTCTCCTGAAATTCAACACTACTTAGACTCATTTATTCAATGTAGTGATGGGCTCATTCATCCCTATTATAGAAAATTTTGCCTCACCCCATGAAACTTGCTTGGATGGCCTTTCCATTTCCCTATGCAGACTTGAAGTCCCTTGTTGTACCTTCCAGAGACAAAAAATCATATTTTTCCACATATACGCACCCTACCAATTATACAACATGTGTATACACAGGTTGCACCACTACAGCCCGCATACATCGAGTTTGGTTCTCAAAATTAAAAATTGTGTCGGGTTTCCATGTCATGTCATAGGATACATGATCCTTGACGTTCCATATACTAGAAACGTTTTGACTTGGCTCTTCAGTTCCATTTGAAGGCTATAAATTGAGCCATATCCAAGCTGTGGAAAAGGAGGAGAATTCAATTTTTGAGAGAAAAAATACTCTATAGAAATTTCACTTCACATTGAGTCTGCATCCCTTTATCCTTAAAAGTCTGAACACATTTTTCATCCCCGAAGCTCTTCCTTCTTTGATGGAGAACCTCATTGTCTCATTTATATGATTTTTCCTTTGGTGGAGGATTGAAGTGGTGGAGGCCCAGCTGGAAGAAATTAGTTTCTCAATTCCGATGTGTTTCATTACAGAAGTTTGTCACTTATACACTTATGTTGATCATTTTTAATATAAATACTCTCTTCCCGTCCAATTGATATCTTGCAAATATTTGAATTATTATTCCATGGGTGTATTTGTCATGAATTTTAATGGATTATTCTATTTTATATGATAACATTATATATTATCACCATATGCTTGCATCTCTTGGTTGTTGAGGACAAGTTGCAGGTATAAAGCTTTGAGTTGTGTGCTCAATGGTGGTCTTCATTGAATGTCCAAACGAGTTAGGCTCTTGATCTTGTCTTATTAGGATTTAATTTATATAGCATACTCGGGATTAGAGTTGATTTTTGTGTCTCATTTTATCTGTTCTGGTTTACCCCAAGCCACAAAAAGATTTTCCTCATGACAGAATTGGCAACCATACTGGGGACTGATATTCTATTTGGGGTTTTCAGTGTTTTTCTCCTTGAATTTCTCTTTTTTAGCCATATTTTCTTTGTCGCCTGATTACTTGAAAGCCTATTTTTACTTTTCATCTGAGTTTCTTGGCCTAATCCTTGCCCTCATAGTTTTATACTACATATACGCGAGTTTTCCCTTGACAGATGCGTATATATGCGAGTTGTCCTTCTATAGGGCGTGTACATATACGGGTTTTTGTCAAACAGTCACGTACATCAACATTTTAGGATTATTGGCTAAGTTTGGTGTTTTCTAGGTGACTTTGGATGGTTGATGAGTCTTATTGGGTCTCTGTCTTAACTGTTGAGTGCTTACAGAGTGATAGGAAACCTTATTATTGTTGAATTTTCGAGTAGTATTCTTTCTTATCATATTTTTCATTGGTTGTCCTTGCAACTTGGTCTAAGTGTTTGCTTCTTGATATCCTTCTTGTCTTGTGTATTTTTGCTTGTAGTAGGGTCTATATATCAAGATGTTATTCAGTCCTTGAATTTTTGTTTCTTTATATCGGAAAAAAAAAAAAAAAAAAAAAAATTGCTCATTTTGCATTATGGCATTTTCTCTTTTGGTTATTTAGTATTGATCTTGATATATGTGGAAGGATTGCATCTTATTGAAATTGTAGAATTGCATTGAAATTTGCATTTGAAAAGTTTACCATCTTTTGAGAATTTAAGATTAGGACTTAGCACTATGTTCATATTTATTTCTTTGATATGCTGAGTCATAATGTCATCAGTTTCATGGCCACATCTCTTGAGTAAATAAATCCATTAAAAGTAACGATGATTTATTAAAATCGATTAGAAATGATTTTATTTTTCATGGTACACACACAAGCATAGGATATAAGGCCTTGGAATAGGATTTTGTGAGTAAACTTCTCCAAGGATATGAAACTAAACATATGTGTCTGACTAGGGAGTGGTGAAATCCATTGCATAATTAGTGACGTCAATACGCTCCTCTCACACTAGAGTTAAGCACAAGGTCGCGCGAAGTTGGTTGCAAAGATATCCCTATAATACCTTCTTAGCCTTAGAGATATTTCTGGGGATATATTCATATTTGGGTGTGTTGCTAGTAACTTTATCTCCATGAGTGGCAGTTCTTTCAATATTTTAGGCTTTGTTACCCTACCAATATGGTGGACTTGACTTATGTTTGTTCTCCTATGCATTGTTTATATCATGGTGGCTCTAGTTGTTTGACATAGGTAGCCACATAGGTTACTTGCAGGGGTTATTCTGCAGGTACCCTGAGTCAAATAAGGGTCGGACAGAACAAAAGCTTTATGGAGGATTACCTCTTCGGGGGAATTTGATCGACTGCATTGTTAAGCCCACAAGGACCCTTATAACTGATTATGATACCTCTAATATTTTAAAGGGAGTCTCAGGCCCCTCTTGGGCGAGGCATACCTACTCTAGTGAGGGAGGCCCCTTTTTAGTTACTATATCATGTTTGTGTGCATTTTTCCTTTTTGTTTATTTTGGTGTGCTCTCTGATTGTTAGTGGCCCTAGGATTTGGTTTTATATATCAAGTCTTGAGTCATCGTGGAACCAAACTAGATTCCTTGCAGGTCTTGCAGGTCTCACCGTTTGTTGAATATACCACTGCATCTTGAGTCTTTTCCTTCTAAAAGGAGTAAATTTACTAAATGTGGTACACATACCTCCACCTACCAGACTTTTCATTGTCCAATTATGGGTACTGATTTAAGTTCGAATGATACTAGGAGTCCCTCGAATCCTACACCTTATGTGGTTAATGGGACTCCTTCGACTCCTTCAACCGCTATGGTTGTAGTGCCATAGGTCCCCATCCTTACTCATATCTGGCATGTGGTTTCTACTCAACCCATAGTAACGAACCCTTTTGGGTCTCTTTTTTGTACGCTTGGATGCAATTCTCAGTCCATACCTTCGGTCTCTAACCCTTTCTCTTTTGGTATGCCAAATATGACATCACAAATTTCATCCTCCATTCCAACGAATAATGAAAATCCTAGTCTTGGACCTAGGGGCATGGCTCCTCTACATACTCCTCTCTCATTTGGTGGAGGTCATATTCCCCCAAAAAATCCTACGGTTAGAAGCCAACCTCCTTTTTCTCTTGGGTCTAACCCTAGCCTCAATACTCCTGGATGGAGTACTCAACCAAGTGGACAAGATACATCCTATATTTTGTCTTTTCCCCCTTCCTCCTCCACACCGATTTTGATGAAAACATTTGTTATAAAAAGTCCATCTTTATCCTCTGAATTTCCACCCAGGGGTATTTATTTTCATTCTATGAGCAACCCCCAGCCTGGAGCCACTCCAGCTGGGGGAAGTGTTTATAACCCTCATTATACTGTCCCTACAGGTATGGTTCCCATACAACCTATTATGAATCATCTTGGAGGAGGATATTACCCTATTAGACAGGGACATGGTGTATACCAAAACCCTGGGTGGTCTACAATCTCGCAACACCAGTCTTTCCTGGGAGCATGGGATCAGATGCCGCAACCCCAGCTCCCTTTTCTGGCCACACTTAATTTTCTAGATTTTTTGAGATTAATGAATGACCCAATGCATCATGATCCAACATGGCCCCCCATTCCTGCTAAGATTCCTTCAGACATTCTGAAATTCAAAGGAAAGACTGGTGAGGATCCAAGTGATGATGTTACTACTTTTCATCTTTGCTGCTCATCCAATTATATTAACGATGATTCTATTCGTTTGAGACAGTTTCAATGCACCCTCACGAAGGTTGTAGAAAAATGGTACATTGAGGTACTAGGGGGAACATATGGAAACTTTAATCAGATGGTTTTTGTCTTTCTCAACCACTTCCAATTGTCGATTCGTTACGATGTTGGCATAAAACTTGTGTCGGTCCTCTGCTAATATAAGGCCATTCATATCTCGAACCTATCCAAGAATGGCGTCGACAGAAGAGGTTGATTAAAGCCTACATTCCTCTAGAGTTCATGTTGGAGTGGTTCCTTCAGTCCTTATTGCCTTATATTTCGAAGGATGTTTCTACATTCGGGGTGACATCTAAGGAAGAAGTTATTTTCAAATCCTATCAATTGGACCTCATATATTCTCAATATGGGATGTTATATGAAATTCTTCCTAACACGCTGCGGTCGAATTATGACCCTAGACAAAATCATGGGCCTCAGGACAATGGCATCATAGGCTCTGCAAATGCTAAGTCTACAGACTTGGTGACGAACCAATTGTAGGATTTTTCTTTAAGACAGTATGTAGCAGGACAAGCTTCATCTTCATGCTCCACTCCCACTCAGTCGGCAGATGTGCATTCTATACAGTCGTCGACCAACCCAAATGGTAATGAGAAACCAGGAGGGAATATAAATAAAGGACGAGGTAATAATCGTAAGGGTGGGAGAAATAATAACAAAGCCAAGGAAAACACTAACAATAATAGTTCAAATAATAATGTTGGTGAGGGAAAGAAAGAAAAATGAAAGGTGAAGTTTCCTTGCAAACTTTGTAAATATGATCACCTTACCCACCTATGCCCCAAACTTGATTAATCCTTGAGGCTCTTATCTCAGCTGCACGCTGTGTTGACCAATTCGTTTTCACATAATCAACATATGGCTTCAAGGTCCTCCAACACCGGAAATGTTTCAAACAAGAATCAAAACCCCTCGACACATGAAGGTGATTGTCCCTGCATTAATATGGTCAAGTCTAATATTGATGTAGCCACTCGATCTCATGATTATAGTTCTTCACATACTATTGCAGGTTCAAATTCTCCCCTTCCTCTAGAAACACCTTTGCAAATCGAAATAATAGAGCCTCCACCTTGTAATCTGAAAGGATTACTAAAACTCTCTTCCCACAATCCTAATGACATAAATACCTAGAACTATTCGATTGTCGAAGATCTAGGTCAAACCCCTTCTGCGATGTCATATTTTCAGGTGCTCCAGACATGTCTTTCACGAAGGAATTCTTTGTTATTTTCTTTAGGATATCTAGACCCATGTGTCTCGAAGGTTATTAAGTTTGACGTCATGGATGTTCAACCTTGATTTCCTTACCACGTGGCCTTTCAAATCCATGTGGAGTACACTAAATATACCATCAAATGCATTGTAACTGATGAAGGTGTTGCGACGTGTGTGATGTCCCTAACCTGTTGGAAATCCATTGGCTCTTTGACTTTATCCCAATCTATGACTATGTTGAGAGCATTTTATGGTCGTTCTTTCTGACCCCACAAAATTCTTCCTTCCTTTCTGACCAGTTAGGTGGAAAGAAAGTGGAGATGGATGTCGAGGTGGTTGATGCGCCCCTTGACTATAATTTATTACTAGGGTGTAATTGGACTTATGCCATAACCACTCTCATGTCATCTATTTTTTGCACTTTATGTTTTCCTCACGAAGGGAAAATAGTGACGATTGATCAATTGTCCTTTGCACATGCTAGTCCTAATGCATCAGTTGGACCTTCGATCCCAGTGATAGACAATTCTTAGCCAACAACTGAGGATATTGGTGTCAGAATGTATTCCTCTCTCATGGGTACCTTGGATTTCATGGCACCAATCCATCACATTTATGCCATGTCCAGTAGGTGTTCTTCATCAATGAGGTATGTTCCTTTCTGTACTTCGTATTTCAACGATGCTTGGACCCTACCTTCCTCGACCATGCCCTGTGAAGATTAGTCACATATTGGGATGGAAATTCCACTGTCAGCGGCATAGGTTATGTATCAGGTTATTCTTAACTCTACTGTTAACCTGGATCTTTTCTCCTCACGGACAGATGAGGAGGCTCCCATTCTAGATATTGTATGGGCCAACCTATCATCTTGTTCACATGATTTCCTCAACGATAATTTACCTTCGAATGAAGTCATATTAGAGGCCATGAATGGTCTCGATAGGCCATGGGACAATATGCATCATCGTTCTTACTTCCTCCCTGAATTCGTTATGATCCAACAAGATGAATTTAGATATACATTGAGTGAGATGGTCAGTCACGTTGTGGTTCCACTAGATACACATGGTGTTTATGATGAAGGAAACATGGTGAATATTTCTCCTACCGTCATGATCGACATCTCTCGAATTCCTGGCAAAATTGAGAACGTATATATCGGTGTGGATTGTTCTCCTGAAGAAATTCAGATATACACTGATCTATTCAAATAATGTTTTTTCATATTCGCTTGGTCGTATGAAGAGATGCCATGGATCAACCTAGCATCGTCAAACATGAGATCAAGACTTATCCAGATGCTAGACCTATTCGAAAACGTCTTAGAGTTGTTAATCCTAGGAAGTCCCTTGCTATTAAGGAAGAGGTAGAGAAGTTACTTAATGTTGGTTTCATATACCCAGTTCTGTGGAATGAATGGGTATCCAACCCCATTCCCATGAATAATAAACAAGGAACCATCCTTGTATGTATGGATTTTCTAGACTTGAACAAGGCTTGTCCTAAAGACAACTTCCCGACTCCTTTCGTTGACCAGATTCTCGATGAGTGCACAGGAAGCGAGGTTTTTTCTTTTATGGACATATTTTTAGGATATAATCAAACTCAAATCAAACCGGAGGATCAACACAAGACAACGTTTATTTGTCCTTGGGATACTTTTTCATATCGTAAAATGCCTTTTGGCCTTAAAAACGTCAGAGCAACCTTCCAATGCACCATGACCTTTGTGCTTCATGATCTCAAACATATTGTCAAATCTTACCTCAATGATCTCGTTGCTCACTCTCACAAGAGAGTAGATCACTCTACTCACCTTCGACTAGTATTTGAGAGATGTTGTTATTACCACATTCGTTTGAACCCTCACAAGTGCATATCCTACATTAGTTTTGGTCGTCTCTTAGGATTCTTAGTCTCTGAGCATGGGATCATGGTGGATCCTATGAAGGTTGAGGCAATACTTTGATTTCCTCCCTCGCGCAACATTCGACAACTTCAGGGTTTACAGGGGAAGGCTAACTTCTTGCGTCGGTTCATAGTGAACTATGCCAATTTAACTAAGGGTTGCATGTGTCTTTTGAATAAGGATACTCTGTTTATATGGGATGAGCGAGCCCATGAATCCTTCAATGCTCTTAAGAAATCCTTGTTATCGGCGCCTCTTTTGAAGCCTCCAAACTACAATAGATATTACTTTCTTTATATTTTTGTGTTCGAAGGGACGGTTGGTATGGTTCTGGTTCAAGAAGACGATGAGATCCATGAGCACATTGTCTACTATCTTAGTCTAAATTTATTCGATCTTGAACTTAAGTACTCTCACATCCAGAAGCTAGCCTTGGTTTTCATACATGCAGTTCAAAGATTACGACATTATATATTGCTTTGAACTATTGTAGTTGCAGATATCAATCCATTTCAATATGTCCTTACCAGGCATATCATAGGGGGGAAATAAAATAAGTGGATTGTTATTTTTCCCTGTCTCAAATTTTTCCATTCCAGCATGGGTTTTTGTACATGATCCAATGGGTAGAATTTCTTTCTTAATGCAGAAGTAAATTCAGACCGTGAAGAAAGGAGTTTACCATTATGTTCACTACCTTTCTGAAGTTTTCTCTCCCACCATACAAGGGTTGTTCCTTCCAGACAAAGAGAAGCCAACTAGATCTTCACCTTTTCCTCTTCGATCTGATGTACATGGCAGTAAACTTCGATCTGTCTAATCCAATTGTTCAACTTATCTACAATAGCTTATCCATTAAACATGGGAAAATTAAATTTGACATCTAATTTCAATAATGGATTTTTGAAAACATTTTTCTAATGATAATTAGAATGATAAGAATGAGAGGAAGAAGAAGAGATTGAACTTGAAGATGGAGATGGAGGCTTGTGAGGGTCTCCTCCAATTCCCTGGTTCACTAAAGCATTATCCTCTCCTTTAGATTCCTTCTTCTTTTCCTTGTTTGCCAATCTCTTTTCATAATCTACAAATATTTTTTCTACCATATCTGACATCCAATAGAAAGCCTTGTGAAAATTATTCTCATACTCTATACAAATTCCTTCATCCCCCATTTTCTTTCTTTAAGTTGCACATCCAATCTATGGGTTGAAAGTCTTAAGTTTTCCTTCACCCTCTTTGAGCTTTGCCCTAGTAAGAATCTACACTCACAATTCAATTAAAATAACACTGCTCTAATACCAACATGATCTGAGATCTTTTATTTGATGATTATAACATGAATTGCATTAAAGAGCATGAATTGCATTAAAGAGCATAAACAAAGCATATGTGCAACATACATGAAGAAATCATACACATGGAGAAATAATGAGAAGAAACAATTGCACAAGACTTGATAATGCATTTTGTCCCAAAGATGGATTACGTTTATGGGCCCACTTCTCAGTGGAGAGGCTTTTATATTATCTCAGTGAAATTGGCAAATATATGTGGCAATACCTCAATTATGGCGATGCCCTAAAAATTCGTTGCTCGGATCCAAATTCTTACTACACTAGTGGATTCGTGGTGAGAAATCATGCAAAAATGGCTATAATTTCGTCAAATTTTGTCACTATCACTTCCAGGCTCCTCCTGGGATTTCTCCCTCGAAATTTGTGCCACAACAGTGTGTACAATCCTGCATTAATTACATAACTATATCGAAATACGTGTATGTTCCTGATCGCATGGTCCTTCCCTCCCGCGGATGGAAAGAATAGGTTTAAATACATTTTTTGGGGCGAACTTACCAAATCTAGCCCTTAGCGCATTGGTAACGACTTGGGCTAATTTAGAGGTAAGTCCCAAGGTCAAATCCATGGGCCTCCCCATTGGGCATATTGTTATAACATTCATTTTAAATATAGTTTAAAAACTGTATCAATACACAAACAATCCGCCAATAAATATTCCATCCATTGGTTGGTTGGCCAACAACCATTCCAGCTGTCGAGTCAGGTGTCGACCGGTCTAGTGGTCATTTTTTTTTTCGGACCTAGCCCTCATTGGGCATCCGAGGGGTTCCACATGGCATCCTATGATTGGGCCAAGTGGCATCCCTTTATTGGCTGGTCAACTCCTACTTGGTATCCCAAAGGCAGTCCAATCAATGCAACGTCATCACCTTCCATGACATTGTTGTACTACCATGTGGCATCCATACAATGCAACTTGACACCTTTTTACCGGCCCAAGTGGACACTAAAAATGCCAAAA